>CAJNIZ010009513.1:7714-20104 GCA_905231905.1 Symbiodinium pilosum
GTTTTTTTTTTTTTTTGTTTCCTTCTTGCCTGTTGCCAACGTAAGCAAAGCTGTGTGCTTGCAAGGTTGAAGTCTTTTAACAATGGCAAGCTTAGTACTGACGACAATCCGTTTTCGTAGGTAGAGAAACATTCAGAAGTCGTGGAATGATTACCAAAAGCCACTCAGGAAAAACACGTCCGAAAAGACAAAAAAAGATCGTAACCTTTCATGGAAAATGCCCTGTCGTCCCAACCATCAGATATGGCAGCACGGGACATCGGACAACACTGAGGCTTCTACCGTTCTTGTGGTGTGGATGTAAAACGCGACCTGATGGTGTCTTGCACTGCGTCCACAAAGAGGCGACAAAACACACTGCAGCTCGCACCTGTACGAATGCTCCATGCATTTCGCAAGTTCTGCTGCAACACTCCATGTTGGGTTCTGAATTGGTCTGGCTCTTGACAGGTTTCTGGGATCCTTGCGCTGAACGTCAGGCCTGCTGTACCTGAGCTCACTCTGCGAGCTGCTGAGTAGCTGAGGCCCTGCATGTACAACACAAACGTTGCAGCCTACTGCAAAACGGCGGAACATGCCGGCGAATGAAAATCAACGCATGAGAACAGTCGGTAGCAACACCTGGCTTAATTGCTAAGATGCAGCTCGGATGCACAATCCGGACAAAGTCCACAAGGCAGCTGCTGGCACTGGAAACCTGCAAATATGTAACGTTGCATCACGTCAGCGTCTCCAAGCGGAACCTTTTTAAACGAATTGACAAAACCATATGCGCAACGTGGGTGTGCTGAGGAGGCACGCATCGCCCATGTCCGACCAATGTCTCTCGCTGTCGCCCTATTCCTCGCAATGCGATGACGCAGATTCATCGTAAAGGTTACGGCCGAGTCCCGTTGTTATGCGCTAAATCACGGTGGAGCGTGGTCGGAATGTCTTGCGAGAAAGGGGTAACAAAGCTCGCAACACAGCAGGCGATGACATCTTTAACTTATCGAAGGCGACTCACCTGTCTTGGCTTGGTGCTTGTTTGGCACCGCTGCTCCTGCAGGGGCTGAACGAGGCAGAATGCCCGCATATTACATGCGAAGGCAGAATTTTATCGAGACCGGCAGCACGATTAACAGTCGACATCATGGATGTCCGTCCCCCTCTGGTTTGCGGATCGCACGTGCGCCTGCTCCCACGGTTTGACATTTGGCGGTGCGACTTGTTCCCCATCGTTCCGAGTGTTCATGTGAAGCAGTTGGCCTGAAAGAGGAGACGGTTGAGACTTTGACTCACAATGATGACGTTGCAGTTGCAGGACACCCATGGAATGTGCCACGAAAATGCTAGGTTTCCGTATGCTTCGTCAGCTGCCTAGAGGCTAGACACCACCACTTTTCCACACCAGTTGCCGCAGAAGACTTGGGGCCATCAACAATATGATGCCTCATGATCCCTGATCACCCGAACTGTGATTAATTAGTTATGAAGGCGCTGGGAGTACCCCACAGAATTCGTAGATCTTTGCCATAATAGCAACCCACCATAGAGATATCAATCCCACCAACGCACATTGACCTATATGGAATGTACGCTCTGCCCAAACCCTACCTTTTTGTTGAGGATACCTGACTTTAAGAGTCCTCTATATGGAAAATTACGTGCCCTAAGCCTTAAATCTTGTAAGCCCTAACCCCCATGGCATAGAGGTCTTGGTATTGGGGCCTAGAACAGCTTCTCAGGATGCTTAGGCTGAGGCTGAAGTGGAGGCTACCCAAAACTAGTAGGGGTACCCTTAAAGGGATATATTGGACGTAGGCTTTAAGGTTTAGGGTGTCTCTGTGAGGGGTGCGCTGGTGCCAGAAGCACCCAGGCGCGCACCCCGACTTGCAGGAGTCCACCCCCTGGTGCTCCACCCTCGCCTCAACCATTTACGGGTTTAGGGTTCTTTCGAATCCTGATCGTGCTCTGGTTTTCTCATTCGCATATTCGCGTCTTGGTTGGGCGTTGGGGTTGGCTCGAGGCCTCCCGAGCTGGGTGCTTCGAACTTACAGAGCCAAATGCAATTCTATACATGGTATTCTGTGAAACTCGATGGATGTTGCCAGGATTTTGCGGCAGTGTGGCCTCGAGGCCTACGAGCCTGGTGTAATCGAATTGAGACTCAAGGTCTGGCTTTGGAGTTGGCTCGAGGCCCAATGAGTTCGGCGTTTTGAATTTGAGCGCGTGAGGGTTTTCTGGAGGGCCTGCGAGGGCAGGGCGGGGCCTCTGCCAGGGCTCCAAAAAAGAATGATTTGGAGGACTCTGCGATTTGCTCCAAGTTCAGGTTACTCATTCTCGGGCAGCCTGACGGGTTATTTGCCAGCAACCTGCAGCGTCCCCCGCGCAGCATGCAGCTGCTTGCGGGATTGGAGCTCCGGAGCGGCCTCGCCTGCCGGCTTCGGCGCGTTCGCCCTGCTCGACGGCCCTGGGCACACTCAGTTTAGGGATAAAGGTTTAGGTTTTCCCAGAACTAGGGCTAGCATTTTGAGGGTCCAAACACCCAGGATTATCGTGTTCAGGGGTCTATATTTTCACCTGATATATACTGACGAATATGTACGTCTAAGGAACCTTGTATTGTACACTCACTCAAACCCCACCTCATATGAGCTCTTTCTGGCTGGTGCAAGGAGGAACCTCTGCATGATAACGTTCATGCATGGGATTTTCAAACAACCCAACTTCCAGGCACTGGGAGCTTGTCTGCTTAAAGTGTTGGCGTGTGTATCTAGTATCCAGCATCCTGCGGATGCAGGAGATCTTGCACTACCCCCCATACATTCAAATTCAACCCCAGGAATTACAGTGGATGTGTATACGTAGAATGGTAACAATATTCGGGATCATTATATTTGTCACGCAAGATTTCTTCCCGTGGATGCAAGACCCTTCGCAACCTAGCTTTGCGGGCTGCACATGCGGCTGCCAGCAGCCAGCACACACCGCGGACATCCGACAACCACGCCTGGACTGGGAGGCTCTTACGTCCCTTTGACGGGACATAGGAATACATGGGGGGATACAGAAGTTTAGGGTCTTGGGGCCGTGGGCTCCACCACGCTTTAGGGCACATGGCCATCCGGAGCCATACTTGGATTCCACAAGCAAGGGCTTTTAAAACCAGGGAGCTGGCAGTTCGGTTGAAAGATCCGTAGATACCGCTGAAATTATTTCAGTTGGCTCTCAAGCTTATCCCTACATGGGCTATGGTGTAAACTCCTATTATCTCCTTCAATAGCACCCACAATAATCCTCTGTCTAATCCCCTTTGAGGAGTTTAGACCCCAAACCCTAAACCCTATGTAACCCTATGCAACCCCCTTCAAGGATCGACTATAGCTCACATGGCACGCCCCTTTCATGACCCAAGGCATGCCCCGAGAAACTCTGCTTATCTCACGAAATCCGCCAGAAGGCAGGGTTCCCAAAATTAGGGTTATCCTTAACGGGGTTTTAGGGGGAGATAGAGGGTTTCCCAAAAGTAGGGGTACCATTTTTGGGGCCCGCATAATAACAAGGATGTATACTAGGGTCTATATTGGGTTCCCGCTATGTGAGGAAACTACCATAATTAATTATAGCCCTACCTGACTTCGCTTGAGGACCCTGCCCTGGAGCTGTTTAGGGTTTAGGATTTAGCGAAGTAAGTCTTCACAGTGCATGGGGGCGATTCTGCAAAAAAGCGATCGTCAGGAAATGTTTATGATGCATAAATGTACCTGCGTAAGCCCCTCTGGGACTCCGCAATCACACGAACGGCTGAGGCCGCCGCCGGCAACATCGTGGTGCTCGCTCAATCACGCTTTGCATCAACTATTCCCTTTGAACCCTACGCCCGGGACGTTACCCTAAACCCTCCACGCGTAGGAGGTTGATTGCAGCTTGCTTACCTTAGGATGTCGCCGTGTATGCTAGCAACTCACCGAGCCATGGAGCTGCGGGGCACCTTCCGATGATACGGGCTGTTTGCATCAATGGCATGACTGTTCTTCAGCCCAGTCCATTCGACACGCCTCCTGCGGGAGTAGCATCACCAGATTCGGTCTATTGAGCACACGTCCAGCGGTGGCGTCACGTGCCGTGCCGCCCCTTCATACAGGGCCTATCCATTTCGTCTTCACCACTGCTTGATGATGGTGGCAAAGTAGCAACACAACAGCTTCTCGCAGGGTCCGCCCTTGCGAAGCATGTTTGATGTGCGATCTGAGTGGTGTGATCGGAGGCAAATGTCGCAGATGTTACCGCTCCAGAGTCCTGGCGAGTGGTAATGAATGCCAGCAGAATGATTTTTCAAGCGGCGCAACCCACGTGATGACAGCACTCTGCTAGGGAAGCTGATAATTTTCATGCAACACAAACTAAAAGCTGCCGCAAAGAGGTATCTCAACAAGAACGTTGCTAAACCCACAAGCAACAAGCAACAAAGATAACAGCAAAATGAACGTTTCTGCTTGGGGATCTTCATTCATGAGGCAAGGGTTCCCATAAATAGTATGCAGCAAGAAGCCTTGGAGAACAAGGGGTCTGGCTGAGTCCGCTTACTCTTGCTGGAATCTGAAACATCTGAATTCTTGGGGCATTGCAAGCAAGCCTCACCATCCGGTATCTTGTCAAACTTTCTCAAGACAGGGTTCCCTTGTACTCCACCCAAACAATCTTCCACTGCATCCACCCGCAAGTCCGAAATACGTTCATGTCCTTTTTTGTGGCGCTTCTGTGTTGCTCACTTCTCTTCTGGGCTGGGCGGATGCGCTGCAAGCCATTCCTGCCAGAAGCGGCAGACGTGTGCGAGTGTGGGAAATTACCGTGTGAAAGTGTAGGAAAATACTTGTTGGAGGGTTTAGGGTTTTAAGCACTGGGGGTGATTTTGGACTCTCACGGGCCCTTGTTACCAGAGTTGCAGTACCAAATGCCCTTAATTATTGCAAAGCCCTCCAAAACCCTGAGACCTGAGATATGCTAAGTCCAAGACCCCAAGCCTCAGATTGCGAAGCGGATAGACGTCCCCACCCCCACCCTCCTAAGATTGAGTATTTCAATTAAAGTATACCCTAACCCCGAATCCAATCCAAACAAAGCTGCATCCCCCCAATGCTAACTGTATCATGCCAGGAATACACTTGTGCAAAAGCATGCTACCCTAAAGATAATTCTCCTTAATGATGTCAGAAAGGGAAGTTTGAGAGAGAACCTATATGTTCTAACCTTTCTCAGAGTATAGCTTTCAAGTTCCCACCTAGCCTAAAAGGGAAGTAGCCGTGTGCCCTGCCAAGGGGAACGGCTAGTGAGCGCGCATCCACTTTGCCAAAAGCCCTATGAGATTCTCAAACTTCAGCAACCAGCATCAGGTTTTCGTAGGGTTGAGGGTTCAGGGTTTAGGGTTTTCGAAGCTTCCCAAACCCATGTTCTAGCCCAACAACTCTTCAGCTTTTTGCAGATTTCTTGGCTTTTGAAACTGAGGTACAAATCCGCAGGACCTAATTCCTAAAATTTGGGGTAGGGGTCCCCATGATATGGATTATAGTATTTGGGGGTCTATGTATTGAGATATCCCCCATGTGAGGTCTGAGAATAGTGGGATTATAACCCTTAACTCTAAACCCTAAACCCTAAACCCTAAACCTAAAATAGATTTGTGGCAATGCTGTGGTACTAGCAACTCGATGGACCTGTTCCCTGCGCTTGAAGGAATACAGTCCCATTTAGGTAAATAGAATATGGCTTTGGGTATATTATGATAGGACTCCCATATACCCCCATATTCTATCTATTTAAGTGGCACTATACATCCTACGCTACATGCTTGGAATTCTAGCTTTTTTTTGGCAAAGTTCCAGCCTTCTGTGCAAGGGCTGTCTTGAGAGTATTGTCTTCACTTCGGTCATTGATTCTGATGCGCCCCAAACCCTGCAAACCCTATACCGTGTCTTTTTCATTGTCATTTTCAGACACCCAGACATGACAAAGGTGGCTACGCAGGCCTACTGCACTAGGCCAAGCAGATTTCAGGACAATTAACCCTAAACCCTAAACCCTAAACCCTTAACCCTAATCCCTAAGCTACTCGTGGCCAGTTCAGGCTCTTTGGGAACCTGAAGACAACCATGCCCTAGGCTCTTACGGGCTAAAATGTGTTTGCCAGTTACACCGGCCAGAGCCACACACAAAGTGAGTAGGTTATGGGAACCCATGAGGGGGGATCTACTTTGCAGATGGTTTAGGAACTAGGGTTTAGGGCCTGTATACACCATTATTTGTATTGCAGGCTACTGTACGACCTTGGGCTTCTGAGTATTTAGGAGATCCAGGTATTTGTGCAAATCCTCTAGGACAAACCAGTCAGAACCGGCCTAAGTCGTGATAAGATCGCAAGTGTGGGTTTTTTCAGGTTTAGGGTTTAGGGTTGCTAATCTAAGTGTAGCGCTTCGGGTTCAACGTCTCGGTAGAATAGCGGAGAGTCACATTGCAACGAGCATGGAAAATCAGATAGAAATTGGATTATAGTCCCCCTCAAGTAGATAGAACATGGCTTTGGGTATTTTGTAATAAGATCCCCATATACCCCATACTGCATCTACTCAAGGGGGGACTATATGCAGAAGTTTAGTGATTGAAGGCTCCGGCCAGGTCAGACAACGTGGTTTGTAAACCGTAAACCCTGACCCTTTCACTGTTCAGGGTTTAGGATTCAATGTTGAGGGTTTCTACAGGGGCCCAAAAAATCACCAATATCATGTTGAGGTCCATTTGAAGTACCACATACTATAATTATACAAGGAATATGGAACCAGAATATTGGCAATGATTTAGGTCCCTATATTAAAGCTTTAGGGCAATGCTAAAGAAATTGCTGGGCTTGTGATGTCCAGGAGCAAGATCTGTACAATGTTTAAAACATCGCAGGAGATCCCCTCTTCTCCGACTACACCCGTCTAGTGTAGCAACACAGACTGACTGTAGCCCACCGCCAAACCCTAAGCCCTAGGATTGGTTATACGGGCCCCATTTTGTGTACCATTTGTGCGCAATCCGTCAAGCCCTCCTATTGAGAGCGCTTGCGATATCTATGCCCCCCGCAAATTGGACGCCAGATATGTGCACGCACCAACATATTCGTAGCGAGCCCCATATCGATTCACCACTAAAAAGGGTAAGAACCATACTTCAGATATTCCTACATATAGCCCTAGACCCTTAGTAATACAGTAGTCTGCACTTCCTTTTCCACTCCCCAATATGCCCCTATCTATGTCTTCTATATACATATGTGTATATATATATGTATAGATACACATGGGAGACGGAACCATCAGACGAGGACACCCAGCCTTCTGCATGATAGTTTGGGTTCTGTACATACGGAAAATGGTTTAAGGCACTCCCCTCAACAACTAAGCCTTTCTGGGCAGCCTTGTGAAGAAATCCCAGATTGCAGAAATCCTGCCCCCAAAAATCAATCATTATGTATCCTGAGGACACAACTTGAGAGCAGACCTAGCTAAACCAAAGATCGAATGAGACTACATGCACAATTTTCTGGGCTTCGGCTTATAGTCTTACCTTCACGTGACGAGGACAGACTCTGAAAACCCATGATATATGAACCTCCACCCTCAACCCTGAAGCCAAGACTTACTGGTGGTTAGTAAGGAAAAAACCCTTGTATCATCCCCACATAATATCTTGCCTTATTCCCTACTAACTCGCAGTAGGTAGACCCTACCCTAAACCCTAAGCCCTAAACCTTAATCCCTAAACCCTCCCCCTCCTGCTCGAACTTCTCTCCCTTCCAGTCGAGGTAGGGATTTTGAAACTTATCCTTGGCTGATTGGGGGAAGGGTTCGAAAGGGGGGGGGGGCCAAATCCGTGGAAATTTTAGGATTCAGAGGTTTAGGGTTTCGGACTTGTGGGGTTTAGGGTTAGTATTTAGAAGTTTAGGGTTTAGGACTTGTGGGGTTTAGGGTTAGGATTTAGAGGTTTAGGGTTTAGGACTTGTGGGGTTTAGGGTTTAGGATTTAGGGCTTCGGGCTAAGGGGCTACAGAGAAGAGCTCAGGGGATTCTGCGGAGATTTTTGGGGATCCATGCCTTCCTCTAGCACCCGCTCTCCATGATATTCGCCCTGTGTACTACATCTGTCTTGAGCTCATGGTAGGAAAAAACCGAAACCCTGGAGGGATTTTGCACTACCTAAACCCCAAAAGTATGTAAAATAGTAGCCCTAAACCCATAATAATAGACATCAAGGCCATTATTTTACATACTCTTGGGGCCCAGGTAGGGGATTCATGGCTTAGACTTTTTGCCTCATCGCGAAAATGCATGCGCTCGAGGGCCAGACGAGCTGTCTAGAACGGGCAGTTCTCCATGCAGAAGTCCTCTTGCATAATTACCCCACCCTAAATGGTCCTTACGAACACCACAAAGAAGACGTAACCGGAAGAAATCGGCAATTGGTTTGTAGCCCCCCAATCTTAAAATTCAAATCGACCTTAAACGCTTCAGACCAAAGCCTGCACTGCAAACCCTGGAGCTTCAACATTCGAACTCCAAACCCATAAGCCCCCAAATCCCCCTGAACCCTAAACCCAACCGTGCACCGACATCCAGAGCATGGGCAAAAACATCTTCAAGCTTGGCACAATCCTAAACCACAAAACCTGCGCCAACTCACGGGTTAGGGGTACACGGCTTAATGAAAGCTTGCCTGACGCGCCACTTCACATAACTCAAGAAACATTTAGGCTTCGAGCCCTGCTGACATAAGCCCTGGATGGGAAGTTATACGTCTATTATCAACGAATCCTGGACACGTAGTCCTAAATCGCAAGCCCTCAACATTAGAAGCCCTCGAGCAGCGATTTCTTCTGAATTTTGGCAGCACCTGGCAGCGTAAGCCCCAATACTCAGCCTCCCAAAACCTGGAACCTCAGAGAATGGGCGTTGCCCTGAATAAGACGCTAGACACCCGCGCAATAGAGGCTAAGTATAGCGATGCAGCCTCTACACGCAAACCAAATTGGCTCGCTCATATCCGGAAACGGTCAAAAATCGGGCAAATTCTGAATCAGTCATCGAGACACCTTCAGCTTTTCCAGATCAAATGCCTGAACCGCCTGCCCAGGGGATTTGAAGAGTTACACTGCTTCCGGTGCAGAGATACTGTCGGCATTGATTTGCGGGCTCACGCCGCAACTTTATTGCAGTCCTCAAGCTGTTGGGTCTGCGCGCGCAAGCAGAACTTACAAGCATGCAAACACCCTAAACCCTAAACCCTCCAAAAGTCGAGACAACCGCTAACCGTTGCAAGCAACTGGCAACTCTTGTCCTTGAATGGTAATAATTCAACACACATAGGGGTTTCCTAAAATTAGGGGTACCCTTTTGGGGGGGTCCCTATAATAAGGATCCTGTATATCAGGGTCTATATTTAAGTCCCCTTATTTTGGGAAACTACCACATGTTGCTGCAGCGTCCAGGACACGACTCCAAATGATGCTACACCATCAGCTTCCCCGCACGCAGGTGCCAAGACCCTAGCGCAAACATGGGGGTTACCCAAAATTAGGGGTGCTCTTTGGAGGGCCCCAACAATGAGGACTATAGTATCTTGTGGGTCTACATTGGGTTTCTCTACTGGGGGTACGGGACCCATTCGTGAGCACCTACCCAAATGCAAGTAGGAATGCACATCCTCAGCAACAGAATTTAGATCCCCCAAAATGCACGTGGCCTGATTGGGCTCGCCCACTGGGCACACTGGTACGTCGGTCTTGCCTGGGCTGCTATTAAAGAACTTACTTCAAATTACTCTAATGGGTGAAGCATATTATTAATTACCATATATAGCCATGATGCGATATTAGTTTACGTTCCTTAACAGCGACCCAGTCGCCTTCAGACCAAGTTTTGAAGATGCCTCGCCGGCACATCCTCGTCAGGGTGTCGGGGGCGGTGTGGTCAGGGCTAGAGGGTTGTTATCCCAAATAATGGAAAATGAAATGGACAAGAAAACGGCTAATGACATGGCAACCAGGGTTTGGGGGTTTAAGGGGTTTAGTGTTGAATGAGATGCTTAGGGGTTTAAGGTGTGGCATCTGCACAAATCAGCCCACGCCCCTGAATGCCCTAGGAAAACTGAAGCCTGAACTTTGGATTTAGCTTTGACCTTTTTTTGAGGTAAGCGTCCGAATGCAACAAACTCTTTGCAAGACCCTCCATACACTCTGCACGCACAGCTGCTGTCAAGGGGAGTTTAAACGCGCATGTTAAAGGCTCAAAATGAGGGGTCAACTGCATGGACTTCTGGACTTGCTGCTGAAGCCCCATCTATGCGCAGCCCTACAGCAAGAAACAGGACCTTCAACTACTGAATCTGGAAACGTCTCCGTCTATGAATCTGGAAGCAAATGACCAGGTCAACTCTATGTATAAGCCTTCAGAATGCCAGTCTAATTCCTTGAACATGCCAATAAGATTCCACATAATACCGTTTGCTTTCCTTGTTTGCTTGGATGAGGACGAGGGCGCTCGCTGTTCAAGAAGTTCCCTAACCCAAAGGACCCTAAGTATCCATATAGGGGATAGGAACCCAAACCATACTACCAATTCCTAGTATAACAACTACCATATAGGTACTTAGGATCCTTTGGGTAAATCCTAGACCCGAAAGAGCCCTGTTTTGCGGCCTGTCGCAGTTCATTCTGCAGTAGAGGTCTGTGGCAAAGTGCTCTTTGCAGCAATTCGTGCAGGTACCTGGCGGTTTAGGGTTTAGGATTCAGGGGGTAGGGCTTGTAGGGTTTAGGGACCATTGGGAGTTGGCTGAGCTACGGTATCCGAATGGGAAGAGACAAATCGGAAAGCTGCATTCTAGCGGGATCAAACCAGAAGTCTCTCCAAGCCAAGGGCAAATTTTTGAGGACCCCAGAACAAGAACTGCGGTATTTAGGGTTTATAGGGTTTAGTGTGTTTGAGCCCAGGTGTTTTACTTAGATTCTACTCTGTACCCTGCACCTGTAGAATCTGTATAAACCCATACCACTCTTCAGTTGGCTGCTGCAACTTGGCATGTAACCCCACATACTGGTGTAGGGTCTAGGGTTTAAGGTAATGGTTTTCCAAGTCTACCTCTAAGGATGCAGGGATTACGTAGGATTATTTGGGGATTTTCTTGTAGGGAGATCACCCCAAAAATGGAAAATCAAAAGGACAAGAGACATGAAATGCAAACTTGGCGTAGATAGCGGTTTATGGGCATTAGGGTTCCCTAGAAATAGCGCTGCTATTTTGGGGGTCCCCCCATGTTTTGGGAAACTGCGATATAGACCCCATTGAAACCCTAAAACCTATAGACCCTAGACCCTAAACCCAGTAGTCTAGCTGGGGCACCTTTTCAGATTCCTTGTTATTCGGAGGAGCGCAAGCTTGGAAGGCTGACAACCCGCAGGACATCTAAGGCCACGCATCATGAACGGCGTGAAAGCGCCCAAACTCCCAAGACAACCCTAAACCCTAAACTCCAAACCCTGAACTCCACACAGAAAAAGCCGCAAAGGAAGGCCCTGTATGAATTGCAGTCCTATCTCACAGAACCAACACTTTAATGGATGGGAGGGGTTCCAGGGTTCAGCTCATCCTTCCTCCTGTAAATCGCCCTGGAGGCTTAAGACCCCCCTAATTAGTCGTTACAATATATTATAATCTCCCTATAATGGGTACCCTAGATATTAGGTGCTGTATTATAATAGGGACCCAAAAAGGGCCATAATTTTGACAACCACTCATGTATTTCAATCTCCCTATAATTATCCCTACTGTGACCGATTCCTTCATTTCTCAGTAAGTACAGTAAGCCTCGCCGCGCCTTCCTCCTGGAATTCACAGCAGCGTTTTTCGCCGGTGGCCAGACAGTACCTGACTTCTTAAGGGAGTGTCCCGAAATGATCTGCCACAAAAAGCAAAAGCAACTAAACTGCTGAGTCATGAAATCGGGCATGCTACTGCGGAATCCAATCCTTGGAGAATCCTTTGATAGGACACAGCGACAGGCATCCTGTCACTAAGTGAAGCTGAAGAGCCCGCAGTCGTGCTGCTCCACCTCTTCCTGCATGCGCGCAAATACTTGCCAGAACTTATGATCAAGCCATCCAAACGCGGATTTATCAATATCAGGCCCAGCAGCTTAGATACCCAAGGCAAGTCTGATTCTAATTGCGTAGGTGCACTTTAAACGGTACTGGCCCTAACTGTAAGCCGTGCTCCAGTGTAGCACCTCTATTCTAGGAGTCAAGGAGAAAAGCGAGTCGTCCTAGCCCCAAGTCTGCGCTTGAGGCAATTGAGTAGTGTTTTCTTGGTGGTTGAACCTA
>CAJNIZ010009513.1:41211-61150 GCA_905231905.1 Symbiodinium pilosum
GGGGGGGGGGGTATTCATCGTTCATCGTACCGCCCGAACATGGGGGGATATATAATAATAGGATCCTATTGAAATCTCAGTAAGATCAGGTAGAAGTCGATTAAATCGGACAAAGAGCCGATTATGTCTAATTAAAATCGTGATAGAAACACTGGCAAGCGAAACTTAAGTAACATCTAAACAAAACCATCTAACATCAATTTGAAAGCGCATCAAACCCATGACCATCTATTTACAATCTAGTAGGAATGTGACTCAAATCAACTGAAACCTAGATAAAATCAAATTTGAACCTAATAACAAAACGGCGTAAAATCGAAATAAACCCTCCGTTACTTCCTTAGTGGCTTCGACACCACTTCTGTACAATTGAGGAGAGCTTCAGGTGAATAACTGTCAGGTGAGCATATACCCCCTAAAGGATCCAAAAAATGGAACCCCCCCAATAATCCCATAGTTTCCCCAATGTAGTAATGGGTTCATATTGGGGGGATTCCATTTTTTGGACCATTTAGGGGGTCTGGGTATGCAAGGCTTACATAGTCTTCATTTAAAGCCAATCCCCAGATATGAGCATGATATTAACCTTCTATTGGGGGCACCGCCTGGCAGCTATTCACTGAGAACAGCTGGTCTCCAAGTGAGCATGAGCTCGCTATTGGGACCCTCATAAGCACGGCATGGCTGCAACTTAGGATCTGCATGGTAGTTTCCCAAAGTAAAGGAACCCCAATATAGACCCCAACATATGATAATCCTTATGATTGGGACCCCAAAAGGGAACCCCTAATTTGAGGAAACCTCCAGATCAGTCCGTGGCACTTAAGGCCAAGTCATAATCCTTGAAACCTTTCAGCGTTGACTCGGATCCTAGAACCCATAAATTACAATGCGCGTGAAGTCAAAAATTCTACGCTCCAAAACCCACGAGACTAACTTCTCAAGTGGCCTGTGGGAAGTTCAGCTGGTCTAGATTGCGACTCCTTCCCATGTTGTGGTAGATTATAGTATATTATCGTATATTATAGTATATCATGGTATATTATGTGTGTTCTGTTATTGGGGCCACCCAAAGGGTTTTAAGGTTTTAGGGCTTTGCTGAAAGCACACGAAACACTGGTCAGACTTTTGGGGTTAAGTTTTTGGGGTTTAGGGTTTAGGGTTTACCCAGACCCTCCTATGTAGTTCCTTTTTGGGTAGTATATTATAATCCATTACCCAAAAACCATAACAAACCCAAAAAGAAACTACATTGGAGCCCTTGGGTAGGGATTCTGGCTTAAGGCCAGACTCTCAGGGCTGCCGCTGCATTGGGTTGCAGCACCTTGGTGTGATGTCCAGTTGCTCTGAGATCCACGACAAGGATCCCCGTTCTCCGCTGTGCGAAATGAGCATTCCTGTCTACTCCCCAATTAAACTTTGATCTATACTTCGATCTTATGATTTGCGGACCTCCTTTGCAAAGTAGAACAGCTTCTCGCAGGGGCCTCGCTCAAAACTATCCCTACGCAGCTAGTAACCAAGACCCCACGGCATTTCCATAAGATCCATGTATGCCCCTAGTGTGCCTCTCAAAAATATAAACCTAAAGCCTATTTACACACGTATATATATATATATGTATATACATATATTTATATGGTAGTCTCCCCAAATAGGGGCACCCCAATATAGACCCCCAAATACTACAATCCTTATCATAGGGACCCCCAAAAAGGAGCTCGGATACCAAAGGCAAAGGCAGCAGTACCAGCAGCAGGAGCACGGAACACAGGGAGCTGACAAGCCCGACTGTAAATGCGGGTCAGGTTTTAGTTTAGGGTTTAGGGTTCAGGCCTTTAGAGGCTTTTTTTTTGTTCAGAGTTTAGGGATTAGTAATTCGAAGAAGGCCAGAGCAACCCCATATCATCAATCCTAAGCCCAAAACTCAAAACGCAAAACCCTCAAAAACTTATCACAGAAGGACCCCCCCATAGATGGTAACTTGAAAGCCACTAGCTGGTAACTCTCAGATTTAATGATAATCCCCCTCCCCCTTAAAGAATAACACTTCCACCCCCTGGGAAGGTCCCGCAATGATGATGGTGCTAGATTGGGGTTCTTACATCAGGGGAGAGGGGTTTCTTCTTGGGCGAGGGAGTAGTCCTGGTTGCCGGCCGCAGGACAGCTGCCACCTCCGCTGCAGGGCATTAGAACTTCTAGAAATTTAGGATTAGGCAGATTAGGATGCAATTAGTAGACGCTTGCGGGTTGGAATCTCGAGATTTGGGGGTTTGGGATTTAGAGGCCTGGGGGTAACAAGTTACGTGCTTAGGAGATTTGTGCTTGGGGCGTGCGGTTCAGGGCTTGAATGTTTTTTTTGGGGTATTCTCAGGACCCCGCAGACAGGACTACATGGAGGAATTATTCCCTGTTACGCTCCACAAACTAACACAGAACGCCAAATGGTAGCCTGGACGATCTCCCTGTTGAAAGAACACTCTATGGGGTCCCATGTCGGCTGAGCGAGGACGAGTAGTATTAGCCTAGCGTAACAGCACATGGTTTACGGCTATCCGTGATTTAACTTCGTTACACCGTCAGATATCATAACCTCTCCCGCTGTGCAGCTAGATTCCCTCATGCTCCAAGATCTGCCACAAAATGCAACTCAACGCCGAAAGCAAATCCCAATCCCTCAAGCCTACCCCCCAGGACCTGACCCCCCGATCTACATCCCAAAGCACTGAACTCCGAAAACCCGGCATCATAGGAGCCGGCCTGACGCTGTCATCGGCTTTATCTGTGGTTACTTGACATTATGAGTCCCTGCTTTACATCTGCTTATAAACGGCGATCTTGTTCTGGGGGTATATGAGTGGGGTTATTTTTGTGCAATACCCATCAGCTGCACCCCGCTTTCCAAAATCATCTTGCTCATCAGCTTGTCGCATGCCATGAACTGCGAGTGCATTTGAACGGAGCAGCCGTAGACAACCCTGCGACTCGGTAAGGATGACGTATTGGAAAAGGATGTATGAGAGCCAAATAGTCTGAGTGTTGATACCAGTGCCTGCATGGAGACCAGAAATCCCTCACAAGGAGCTTGCGCGCAGTTTTGTCTAGTCTGCCCCATGTTTCTGCTGTGCTTGCTTGTCGTGCCGGATGCTACCGGCAGGACTCGTCACAGCGCTCCGAAATCATGGATCATTCGCGCGCGAGACATCCGCCTCTTCGCTGAGTCCTACTCCTGGCTCCAGATATCTTACTACATCCAACGAAGCCACTTCAGCTTGTTGCGAGTTACCTAGCCCCTCCGATTCTCGAAGGAAATCGCGGTTCTCAGCAGAAGTCCTCAGCGGAAAGCCAATTCAAAAAGAGCCTGTGCTGCTCACGACTGTACTGGGAAGAGCTGTCATGCCGCTTCTTCTTGCTCAACCTCTCCAGACCTGAATCTCGCGCATCCTGAAATATTCCCTAGATGCTTCGAAGTTTTTCTTTCAGCTGAAGATTTCATCGTGTTGCAAATGCTCTGGGCCTGCTGTCTCACATACAGAAACCCTGCCTATTCCCGGCAAGCCTTCGAAAAAGGTACACATTGAGAAGTGCTCCATTGCGAACGGCTTTTTCAATGTTGGAGATCCAAAGGTGCCGCCAGTAGCAACGCCAGGGCTTCCGTTCGATGTAAAGATCAACACACCAGCATTGAGCATTCTCATCAGCGCTGCTAGCTTGATGATTTCCGAAGTTTGTGCTTCCGTCTGGCAAAAACACCACGGCCGCAGTTATCTCGCCATCCCTGCTTCTCTGCGCCAAGTCCTCCCAGGCAGTTTCAGTTTCGTACTTCCCGGGCCAGGAACAGATGCATGGTTTATGGCGCTCGCTGCTTACCTGACCTTGGAAGACAATGCTTCGTTCAGCGGCCTCTTGTGCCACTCTTGCTCGCATCTTGAGGTCACGCCAATAAAATAAAAACGCAACCATGCAGACAGCGATCAAAAAAAAGAGTGGGCCCATCCAGAAGCCAAGGAAGACCGTGGCAGAAGCGCTTGCAAGTGCAGCAGCTATGCTGAGCACCCAGTCAACATAGTATAAACTACAAATGCCTATGAATCGGTGGAGCTTGGCAAGGAAGGAGGTGACCGCAGCTCTCGTGCCCAAAGCAATAACTGTTGCTATAACCCCTATATAAAAAAGTAATTTTCATTTTCTTTTCCATTTTCCCAGTACAAATCCCATATACTCTATCGCGGTCCCCCTAACCCCAAACCCCAAACCCTAAATATAAGCACGAGAAGCGCTACTCACCTTAGTTTAAGCAGCGACCAGAGATCGAATTCTAACAGGGACATATTCATAGCACCGGGAAATACAAACACAGCTTGGTTATGAGGTAGGGGGACATATTGGGGCTATATAAGGGTTGTATTGGGGTCATAATGGGGTTATATAGGGGTAATGACAAAACAAAACGGAAACTACTACATTATAACGGGGTATATACAGGGGCGAAGCAAGCAACTGCAACCAAGACAAAACGGAAACTACTACATGATAATGGGGTATATATCGGAGCGAAGCAAGCAACTGCAACCAACACAGTTCTCGCGAAAACGATCATCAGCAGAATGAGGACAACCCACTCCCAACATCCAGGAGTGTGCCAGTCAAAAAAATATCTGCTACCCGTGAAAAAGACATGGTGGTCAGGCGTGGTCAGGCGCGCACTGGAGCTCCAGCGCCAGCCTCGAGCAGATGCAGCTGCTGAGATCTCCCTCAATCCATGCCTGGGCCTGTGACCCCATGGCATCCGAAAGCTTCAACATTTACACTTCTGGTACTGTCACGGCTTCGGGGCAGAACCGCAGCAACAAGAGCCAATGACAAATGCTCAGTATGCCCCGGGCATACTGAGCATTCGTAACTGGCTCTTGTTGCTGCCGCTCTGCCCTGAAGCCGTGGCAGTACCAGAAATGTGAATGGCATCTCGAAGCCGGATGCGCGTGCCTGCTGATGCTGTACAGGTCTGCTCTGGGTAGAGAAGGCGCCATTCATATTCGAAAAGCTATTCTGCAGCAACGTCCACGTCATTGAACAAGGGCACGGAGCTTTCCACATCAGACTCTTGCACCATGATATTCTACAATGGAATTCCAGTGTGAACTCCCCAGCTCATGCTTGATCCTAAGCTGGCATATACCTACTGCACAATGAAGCACATCGCCACTCCATGCCATACTGATGTGTAGGCACCCTTGTTGTTCTGGATGGCAGGAGCCTTATTGCGACTACGCTTCGCACAACGCCCTGGCATAAAACAGCCTGCAGGGTATTTCGACACCGTTAGGCTTAGCATGTCGGAGCTGCACACTTTTCGTACGTGTTGGAGGTGATCAGAAGCGCAGCTGAGATCACATGTTCTGTCACGCCTTACCCAGCCTCTGCATGACTCTTCATCGAGGTGTTGTCCTTAAGGCCTTCCTCATAAGGGGGATATTTAAGGACCAACTACTGAGGGGGCAAAATACAGGTCGTGTAGGGACCGTGGGGAGTTATGTTATAACCAGTATACAACGCTCATATAGCACCCCTACACGGCAACACCCTCCTGTAGTTGCCTAGAGTTTCGGGATACGTGAGATTCAGGCTGAAAGTCTCTCACGGGAAGGGTGGCCAAAAGAAGCCTGGAGATATGGGGGAGCTACAGAAGATCGCATGGGCACCCTTCAGCATTATGTAAAACACGTCTGGAGAAGCTGCCCCTTCATGCTCACTACTTTGATTGTGTGTAGGCCTTGAGACCAAGAAATCTTCAAAGCCCCTAAACCCTATAGTCCCCCTTAAGTAGATAGAATATGGCTTTGGGGATCTTATAATAAGATCCTCATAAGCACCATATTCTATCTACTTAAGGGGGACTATAAACCCTAGACCCCTCAACATCCAGAAGCCCCAGCATCAGAAGCCCTGCCATGCTTTACGCCTTCACTGCGCCACTGGCCTCACGATTGCCCTGTCTCTCCGCAACGTCCAAGGCGGTACGGTGGTGCTGCGGCACAGGGGAACATGTTAATTCTCATAGAGGAAAGAAGTATGTAAGGCGCAGCTCCTACAACTTAAAACGAAGCTGGCTTGGGGGCTCAGGGTTTTGTGCAACTTGTCTACGCTGTCCGAAGGGCTTCATGAAACAGTGCTTCGAAAACGGAGGCAAATGCACCTCACGCAAATTCATCGCCTGCTTGCTGATATGTCATAAATTGGCCCTGACACTATACCATTATCATTACTCAGGACCCCAGGTGACTAAAGCAGTTTTCAAGTGGTTGCGCGGTGCCAAAAAGCGGTAATGTTCCATTATAAGCACATTTGAGAACCTATACCTGGGTTATAAGCAGAGTTAGAAGAAGTTTATATTTACCACCGGACCACCAAGTACATGCGTGATAATGTTGGCAATGCCTGAAGGAAGAGACACACTTTGATGTCTCTCGGTTTGGCTTCGAGCGTCGCGAGGCACTATTCGAAGGCCCGTGTTAATGCGTTTCAGTGCGTGCGTCCTAACAGATTCTAACAGAACTCGAGTCATTCCTAGCAAGCTAACCCCAAACCGAGAACTGATAATTTTCTAAAAACAGTTCCTGCATTCTCTACATGAGCTATAGTCTAAACTCCTGGTATCCCCATTAATAAGCCCTATAGTAGTCCCCTATATAATCCCCTATGAAACCCCTTTTAAGGAGTTTAGACTATAGCTCACATGCAGGAGGCAAGCTTGTCTAGCTTGTGTTCTCGCTTCTGCAGGACTTGCAGGTGAGACATGCCCTATATAACCCATTATAGTAGTTTCCATTTTCTTTTCCATTATCCCCATATAACCCAATATAACCCTAATAGTACCCCAATGGGTACCCTATGTGGGAGTCGTTTGCCATGATCCCTCTGCATTCCTACAGGATGCCGCAAGCCCAATTTCGTATAACTCATGTAGATCCCGAGGGTCCCGTAGGGGCAAGTTTGTTTAACAATCTTCACTACAATGACACCCTCAACCCTGTATAGCCCATTATAGTAGTTTCCATTTTCTTTTCCATTATCCCCATATAACCCCTATATAACCATCAAAACCTATGTTCCCCCAGTTTCCATTTGATTTTTCCATGTTCTTTTCCATTTGATTCTCCATGATTGGGGACCCTATAACCCTAATATTACCCCAATGGGTACCCTATAGTTCAGGGCTTAGGCCTACTGCAGCCCAAACTTCTAATCCAAGCTTCCCACTCACAACCGTTGAAATGAAATGGGTTTAGGGTTTAGGGCTTAGGCTTTAAGGTTTAGGGGTTCCCCTTTCAACCCTGGACCCGCAAACGGGTACTGGACAGCAGTCTTTCTAGGCGGCCTGCCAAGGCTGCACTTGAGTAGTTTTTTTTGGTGGTTGAACCTAGTAAGATTATATCCCTTATATATAAACTACTATACCCAAAAAGGAGGATAGAATCTTAGTCTGTAATTACTGGGTACCATAGTAGTATCCCCAAATAAAATACTACTCAATTTAGTTTTGCGTTTAGGGCGGTAACGCGAGCGCTACTTGGCCTCAACCCTGAGCCTCCTACAGTCAAAACTAGTGTAGGGCCCTGTAGATTAGGCAAATTCTACTAGAACATCTAAAGCTACGTAAGGATTGTAAAGCGATCATGCAAGTAATTCCGCAGGTTTCTACATGACAATCTCCGGGAGCAATCGTGCGCGCCTTCACCACTAAAGCTTCCTGTTTGCGATTGAAAATTAGGACCGGGGCGGATTTAGGGCCTAAGGGCAGTTCGCGTTTCATGAAGGAACGCTAAACAGCAATTATCGACAAACCCGGAATCCATACCCCTCTGTCCCTTGGCTAACCCGAACACTCCTTCCTTGAAAGCAACGTCCTGGCTCAGGCCCGGAAACCTGAACTCAAACACCCCGAACCTTCTGAAACATGGGGCTCCCAAACCCTAAGCCCCAAACCCTGAACCCTAACCTCCCAGCCCCGTATCCCAAACCCGGCCATCGATTCTTTCGCATCGGGATCTGCCCCCAGGGACAGCAAATGTCGTGCCAAAGCAGCCTGTCCAACATGTAGCGATCATGTCATTGACTTTAGACTATGACAGTTCTATTTCTGTCGTACCGTTTTCGTTGCAATCACAATTGTCTTGAGTTGTTAAGAACACAACGGCTTGCATTCTCAGCGTTGGCATGAATACCTTTCACCGAAAGATCTAGCACTGAGAATGACCAACGTGAGAAGAAAAGAAATGTTGGCCGCAGCACTTCTCAGCAGCTTGGTCCATCCCAACAGGAGAACACTTGCCTTGGAGAGCAGACCGCCAGACTTGTTGTTCTTTGGCTTCAAGCTTACACGGCGGCACATGTTCTGCAACTCACACAGGAAAAACCAAACCTCAGGCGCGACAATAACTGTTTTACTGCAATGGACGAAGCTCTTGGAAGCCCTTTTATCTACTCTCAAGACTTGGGCTACAAACTTTGAGCCCTGAACATTCCGGCGCCCAAGACCACCAATTCCTCCATCCTACACGCAGCCACCCGAAAGCCTGAAACGCTGGCAAATGCAAAGTGTAAAGTGCAGGCCATCATACTCGTTGTCGGTCCCTGCAAATATGCGAAAGGGCTTGGATTTGCAATTTATGGCCTCATTTCTCTGCGCCGCCCAATGCAACATGGTAAAGCCTCAGCTCTTTCTGACAGTGCCGATCACAAAACCGCAAAGCACTCAGGGAAAAAGGTTTCATGAGACAACAGCTCCTCCACTTCATGGCCTTGCTTCCCCAGGCCTTTATGCTTAGGAACCTGGCACCAGCATCAGCAGCAGCACCAGCGGCAGCAGCAGCACCAGCACCAGCAGCAGCACCACCAGCAGCAGCAGCAGCAGCAGCAGCACCAGCACCAGCACCAGCACCAGCACCAGCAGCAACAACAACATAGGTCTTGAAGCCGTTGACCGAGAACACACGCCCCTCATTCTTTTGACCCACCGAGGCCTTCAAACCCCACATTACCCATACATATATATATATACTATCATCCTAGTACCCCCCATTTAACTCCAATACCCCCTAGAATCCCTCTTAATCTCTTGGGAGGCTGTAGGCCTGTAGGACAAGGCCCTGAGCCTCTGGCCCTCCTTCCAGTGGACGGACTTCCAGCCGGAGGATTCCACCTGGAATTATATAGGTCCTTTAGGGTTAGAGAGAAAATGCTATATAAAGGCTAAACAGGGAGGGGATGCATGGCATCCGTGGAGGTTGTAAGGAAAATGTATTCATGTAATGGGCTGACAGTTTTTCAGTTTTCAGCAGGCTTAACCCTAAACCCCTAAACCCCTAAACCCTAAACCCCTAAACCCCTAAACCCTAAACCCCTAAAACCCTAAACCCCTAAACCCCAAAACCCTAAACGCTTCTGACCTAGAAGTGATCACAGTGGAGCTGGACCAGGAGCCGAGGATGAAAGAGCTCCGGGAAACATACTACAGCTCTCAACCCCTTAGGGTTGATATGGGGGTTTCCCAAAATTAGGAATACCATTTTGGGTGTCTCCATAATAAGGATTATAGTACTTTGGAGTCTATATTGGGGTCCCCGTATTTTGGGGAACTACCGCCCCAATCCCTATACCCCATTGGGTAATATTAGGGTTTAGGGTTATGTTAGGGTTATATTGGGATAACGGAAAATCAAATGGAAACTGCTACCATATTATTGTACTTGGAGGGTCAGGCGGACTTAGCAAATAGGTTCATATAATTGGGAAAGCTGAATTACTCCATGGATTGTACGGGTCATTCACCTACTTACGAAATTCCCCTGGCCCCCCCCCCCCTCCCCCCAAGTCGCTGTCTAAACAAGAAAACTAGGGCTGTGAGGTTTGTTATATTACGATCATCGTGGGAGAATAGTACCAATCATTCGGTTACTTCTATTGGCTAACACCGCAAAGGTCGGGGCCCAACTGCTAAGGTTTAAGGATTCCCTGAACCTTAAAAGTAAAATCATGGACCAACGCCCTCAAAAGAGTCAAGGGGTCCAGGCGCGTCCATGTAATCGCGGTGTCCAGTATTTTTCCATTTTCTGGTGCATCTGTTTCTACATTTGGGGCATAGTGACCCCGAACCCTATAGAATCCCTAATTGAGGTAGTACGTGCGGGATGTAATCCTGAATATCGTAGGGTTTAGGGACTTCGACCGCCCCTCAAGGCCAACCAGCCCTACTTTGAAAGCCATGTAGTAGCCACTTAGGGGTTATATTGGGGTTATATAGGGTTATATAGGGTTTAGGGTTATATTAGGGTTATATTGGGATAATGGAAAATCAAATGGAAACTACTACTATATTATTGTACTGAGGATCTGAAAATTATATGAACCTTTGCCGGCCCGATGAGATCCTGGCTGTTCGGGCACATAAGAAACTTCAAGTGGCTTCAACGATCCTAGTCCATCCGTCCAGCCTGGGCAAGACATCATGAACTCATGTCCTTAAGGGTGCAAGGACCCAAATTATAGGGTTTTAGCTACAACCCTATTATTTAGGTCTTTGGACCCTTAGCGTGTTAAACTTGCCCTCACCGCGTCCCGCAGAGCCAATCTGACCTAAACATTTAAGGGGGTAGGGTTTAAGGTTATGTTTACAAGTTGTAGCTTCTGTAAGAGAAGCCTGCCTTGGGTCAGGTAGGCCAACTCAAACCTGTAGGCCTATGCCCTGCTCTCAGCACCGAAGTATGTATGTATGCATGTACGTATTTATGTATGCATGCATGCATGCATACATGCATACATACATCATGCATCTTCGAACATTCAGGTTTAGCGGACTCTTAAAATGCGTGGCCAATGAAAAATCCAGGCCTTATCCTCAAGTTGTCGCTCTCTCTCTCTCTCTCTCTCTCTCTGAAAGGGGGATGATTGTGGTGAAGCCCCCACTTGGCATTATTAGAAACGGTTATAAACAGACCATAGGCTTATCTATGGATTCTTGTAAGCACCCTAATCCCTAAACCCTAAACCAAGATCTCCCTAGTACCCTTGCCCTGAAATGGCTTCACATACCCTACGTAAAGCTCCAAGGTCACACCTACATCGTTACACCCTAAAGCCCTCAAACCCTGAACCCCTAAACCCTAAACCCTAAACCCCTAAAACCTGAACCCCTAAACCCTAAGCGCTCAAACGTTAAATTCTGAAACTCTTCGAAACCCCCAAAAAAATAAATGGACCCAAGCCGCCTGCTTGAGAACTTCCCGATAGGCCGGAGGCAGCCCAGCAAATTCCCCGGGCGACTCGTGGTGCTGTGGGTTTGGAGGCTGAGAGTTCAGGGTTTGGGGGTAAGGGTTTTAGAGTTTGAGGTTTAAGGTTTAGGAATGAAGGCTAAGGGTTTAGAGTCTGAGGTTCAGGGTTTAGGGTTTCAGGTTTAGGGTTTTCCTTTTCCATGATTTTCCGTTTGATTGTCCACTCTTCTATTGATCCCTAAAGCCACTGGAGCTCCCATATAACCTCTGTTTTCGGGTATAGAGACCATAACGGAAAATCAGCACGAAAATCCAATGGACAAATGGAAGCCCAGGCTATGTAGGGGCTCTGGATGCTCTAATTAAGGGCTTCAGGAATTTGTACAACTTTAGGGGCTTGAGGGGATTGGGGATTGTTAACGGCTTCGGGTGTTGAAGTTGAGGGCTTGGGCTTGAATATTCAAAAGCAGGCTTAAACTGTTGGGGTTATATATAAGGATCAGGGTTTAGGGTTTAGGGTTTAGGGTTTACTTGGAGGGTCGGGGAACATTAGTAGGTAGGTTGCTAAGCCCGACTGACCTCCAAGTAGTTTCCAAAAATAGGGTCCCCAAGTTGCAACCCTCACTATAGGTACATGTAGACAAGAACATCCCAATGTGTGGCAAAACCCGAATAGGGTGTTGGCTTAGTAGAGCCCAAGGTTTGGGGTTAAAAAGATGAAGCCTTGAACCCTAAACACTAAACCCTAGAGGTTTCAGCATGGCTTAGGACTTATGGCTGTGGATCTCGGTTTGGGGTGGCTTGTGACTTCGGATTTAGGCTCGAGGGGCCCGGAAGCAGGATTTGCGAGACACCTCAGAATTTCAACAAAAACCATGGCGCACATTAGGTGTGTTGATTCAAGATATCGTTTTCGGTTCCCTTTCTGAACGTTTCGCCTGCAAACCCCTAAAGTATCTAGAATAATGGCCTTTGGCTTTTTTCCCCTGAACCCTGAACCCTAAATCACGTTGCGGGCTTTGGGTCACGATGTTGCCAACTTTGAGTGTAAGGTAGGCCGTCTTTGCCGAGCTTTTGGGGGCTTGGGGGTTAGGGTTTAGGGTTTCTAGGGGTTTAGGGTCTAGGAGGTTGGGACTCAGCTTCCGGGTGGTTAAGCGTGTTCCAAAATGTCATACCTACAGTGGCTACACCAAGACGAGGGTCAGGGCTAGGTTGATTGCTAGATGAATCACTAGGGGGATTTGGGGAGGAGATTTAAAAGTAGCCATATGAACATGCGTCTGACCGATCCCGGCTCACACCTCCCTGGAACCACAGCCCGCAACAGCCTTGTAATATTCTTGTCTATTTCAAACGCCCGAACTCATGGGAACCCCTCTTGTGAGCACAGCCCTTCATACTCTTAATTGTGCGATCTCGTTGGAAGTAGCCGGAACGAGTTCATCCAATTAGATGGGCCGACGAAGTCATCTGAAACCCGTCTCGCCCAAAATTCGCGTTCTGCTCAAGCACAATCATGGTTGATGCTGCAGCCTGCTGGGGAAACCACACGGTGCTGGAGCCACCACTCTCCCCAGGCTTTCAGGCTTTGCTTCCATGTGTGCATTTTCCGCTCCCATTCTCTTTTCGGTTCCTTGCAGTCCACTCTGGGTGTGCTAGGAGGTGTCAGTGAAAAGTCGGGCATCACATACTCGGTGCAAGCTCTTGCTTCTAGCACGTGGGCATAGTCATCCCGAGACTTGGTCACGTTGACGATTTGCAGTCGTTTCTGCAATCGCTTCTCCTCTAGAAAAGCATCCACTTTGGACTGCGAGATGGCGGTAGAAACCGCGCTGGGGTGGGCATTCATCAAAATCCACTTCGATAGCACAGCCAAAATGAAAAGCTCCTAGCTATGCAGGGGGATGCAGCCGACGTAGTTGGTGTGTTGCCCATGGAACCCTAAACCCTAAACCCCTAAACCCGAAGCCATAAACCGCGCGAACCTGAATAGTCAGTTGCTTTTGTACTAAACCCTAGACCTTATACTTGAAGAAGGGATCCCGGATTGTGTGAAATGCAACTGCCTCGGGTGCTTCAGCATGCAGGGACTGGACATCCATGTTGCTGCGCAGGAAGTGGAGAACACTGACCTCACCGCTGCCAGCTGCCTACAGTGAGGGCCCCCTAGCTATATGACTCATAGTCTAAACTCCTAGTATCCCCCCTATTAATCCCTATAAAACTCCTCTACAAAATCCCCCATATAATCCCACTTTAGGGAGTTTCCACTAAAGTTCATATGCGCTTAGAAAAATTCATAAATTGATAAATTGCGGTTACCCTGTCTGATTTATAAGCATATGTACTGTATGTAACCAGGTCGCACCCTGTACCCTCGTTTCGGTATATTGATCTGGAGAGTGCAGGAATTCATGACACAGGTTTTGCCTAGTAACTACAAGAACTTCCCGCATAGAATTATAGAGGGCGTGTACGCTTGGAAGTCGGGGATCAGAGGTAACTAGACGCAAGCAGACCATACTTATGGCCCATTGGCTTTCCGGGCAAGACCCTAAACCCTAAACCCTAACACCCGAGACTAAAACTACGAGCCCTAGCACAATACCAAGGTCGTCGGGCTCCAGGTCCTTTTCTTTCCTTGCTTACGTAGGTTACAGGCATTTGGGGGGGTTCTAGGCAATACGTAGGGATACATGAGGGTATATAGGGTTTAGGCGGTTTAGGCATATACTCCGGAGAATCAAACATATATTCCGGAGAATCAAACGGAAAAGAGAATGGCAACTGGGGTTATGTTGTGATTAGGGTTTCCAGGAATTAGGAGTATCATTTTGGGGGTCCCCATGATAAGCAGTATATGAGATTGGGGTCCTATTTATGGAAGCTACCAGGCTTAAGGCTTTGGGGTTTCGGGTTTAGGGTTTGGGGCTCAGGGTCGTTTACTTGGAGGTTCATGAGGCTTAGTAGCTACTTCTGCCGTGGCTTATGGTCCCGTTCCATTATAGATACAAACCAAGTCCTGTGAACCTCCACCTAGGGATCTATGTCCATGCATTGACTTATGTTGACGCTGCGGGCGTGCCCTGGTCTACGGAGATGTGCCAGGGCTTTCAGCACCTGGGGACTTGGGCGGATGAAGTTCAGATTCAAGGACGAGTTCATGGCTTAGGGCAAATGAAGTTCTTGAATCGCGACAAGAATTAGGAGTCTGAAGCTACTTGGAGGTTCATATGCCTTAGAAACTAAGCTAACACGGGTTGCAACTCTTTGTCTAGCTCTCCGAACTAGATGGGCCCTCCCATAAGTAGGGCGATGATCCAAGCTACAAGTAGGTACTGAATCCAATCAGCCTCTACGTGGCTCAGGTCTAAAATAGCATATCTATCAGAAACAGGAGACCTTCACAAACATTGTGACAGTTGGTATTACAAAAATCCGCATGGCCCGAAGTAACTAGGCCTAACACCTAAAACATATGGTGCTATAGTATACCAAGGTCATGGAGGAGTTTCTGTAACTAGAATATCTGTCTCGTTTGGTTCGCCCCCCATACCTAAAGAAGTACTGTCCAAGACCTAAACCTTAAACCCTAAGCCCCCCAAGGCAGGCTCACAAAACCTTGGGAGACTCATGGCACTGGGAAGTTGATATAGACATCTCTCTAGGATTTAGGGTTTAAGGTTTAGCGCTTAGGGTCTTAAATCAAGTGTCCACCAGGAGCCCGGGGTGATAAGGTTAGGGTTTATACAGGGGCTGCAGAAGCACCGCTTACGAATGATGCAGAAATCCCGCTGACAACTAACCCTGTCAAGGTCGTAGAAAAGCAGGTACCCTCAGGATACGCAGGCATCTTTCTGATGGTTTTGTAGAGACCTCAGACATGTTAATGAGAAACTCCCGCGTCTTGGCAATCCTAACCCCTACACCCCTGAACGATAAACCCTAAACCCTGACCCCCAAACCCTAACCCTGAACCCCTAAACCCTGACCCTGAACCCCTAAACCCTGACACTGAACCCTGAACCCCTACACCCTACACCCCGACCCTGAACCCCTAAACCCTGACCCTGAACCCCTAAACTCTGATCCTGAACCCCTAAACCCTAACTCTGAACCCCTAAACCCTGATCCTGAACCCCTAAACCCTCAACCCGCCTTGCCACTGTTGGCTGCCACATCCAAGGGTGTGTGGCCTTCAAGGCCCAGAGGGGTAGGTATAGGGTTTAGTGTTCAGTGGGCAGTAGGGTTAAGGGTTTAGGGTCCACCCTGGGGTGCATAAGAGCCCTGAACCCTAAACCCTGAACCCTAAACCCTGAACCCTAAACCCTAAACCCTAAACCCGAAACCCTAAACTCCAAACCGTAAACCCTACACCCTGAATACACATCCCCAGAACCTCAGGAGGATCCCAATTCCCAGGAGATCCACTATAGCCCTCATAAGATGAGCCGTAGTCTAAACTTGAGGGTTTTGGGTTTAGGGTCTAAACTCCCTAAAGGGGGGTAATATAAGGGATTAAGTAGGAGACCACTATAGGGGTTATTCGGGGGATACTAGGAATTTAGATGATGACTCAGATGACTACGTATCATCCTCCGTATAACCTCAGCGGATAAACAAAAAGAAATCTCAAGTTGCAGTTTTTGTTAACTCTGTTTTGTCGCATTGTAGGTGTGGGACACTCTGCCAGGTGATTTACGATCGAGGTCCTTGGGAAGAAACAGGAACTGCAAGCCCACTGACCGTCCAGGGATATCGCCCTGTCACCTTAAAATAGATATACGGACAAAAAACAAGGATTCCACAATGCAAAGACATGTAGCGAGGCTTTGTTGACTGGGCTCCAACGCTGAACCCTTCACCCTAAACCCTGCAAACCCTAAGCCTTTGATCTCTCAAACTCTTCCTGCTACCTAAGATCATAGTCTCAAACATCCCTCGAAAACTTATCATATCTGCACTGTGCAATCCACATAACTCAACACACATCCCAAGTTTCGCTTGAAATGAAGCCTCTTATGACTAGCCCGAGCAGCGTCGCTGCAACCCTTGCAGCAATCTTCCCGACCAGTGTCAGCTCAAAAAGAAAACCTCGACATCCTATGCACGCTATACTTTAGGAGGACGCCCCCCCACCCCGTAATAGTGGTCTAAGAGTAATATACGAGGACCCTAATATAATCCTTATAGTCCTTGTATAGTCACTATTACAGGGTGGGCTGTCCACCTAAGCTATACTCTTCTCGAGAATCTAGGTGACCCCATGATAGGCCAGCCTCTAAAGCTGGCAAAAGATCGGCAAACTGTAATGTCGGAGAGCCTCTAGGGGGATTTAGGGTTTATTGGGTTTAGGGTTCCCAAACTTTGGGGTACCTTCAGAGGCGGTTTATAGGAGTATTTAGGGATATGTAATCTTGTGAAGTTCCTGAGCCTTGAGCCCCAAAAACTCAAGCGCCTGAAGTAGAAGATAAGGAGTGCCCATCCTTATCAACAACCCTACCGACGTCAGCTACAATGAAGTATGCTTGTTTCTCTTGCTGGTAACGAGGATATTCATTGGCTTGCAAGATATGTGGGTTGAAATTGCGGGGAAAAGGCACCCCCAGTTCGTTGGACATGACCAGATTTGCTGCTCCAAGCCGTGAACCCCATACATTGCCAGAGAACTTGCCAGCGATACAGATGCTCTTCAAATTCCTTCCTGGACCCTCCAATGTTTCTGGTATGAGAGCAGTTTGGGGTTAAGTTTCTGGCTAGGACTCAAAAAATGTACTACATAGGAGAGTCTGGGTAAAGAACTCCCACAACTCTCACCCCTTAGACATATCTTACAAAAAAACACATTAAGTAATTTTTGGAGGGTTTATACTACAGCAAAATTCAAGATCATTCCTAGACCTTATTTCAACCTAAACCCTAAACCGTGTGGATGGCAGACAAGGCCACCTTGTCGATCTCGCATTTGGAGGAGAGTTTTCCCTCCCTCTTTCCTGGCAGAGGCTACTTGGAATGTCAAGAGGACTTACCCTAAGGCTCCTAGGACTATTTGGGGCCTTCTGGGGGAAGGTTTGGGCTTTGGGGGCGAAGGTTTAGGATGTCATTATAAGGGTCTAAGAGCCTTAGGGTAGTAAGTAGGTTAAGCAGGGAAAAGAAAATGACAACCACTACATAGCATCTAGCGTTTAAGGTTTAGTGGGGTTTAGGATTCGAGGTTTATGGTCAAGAGGGCTTTGTCCGTACGTTCATAAGTAGGATAACGAAGGCCACCACACGAGTTACAAGGGGCTATCAATAACCTACGCCCCCTTACCCTTCAAGTACGTGTCCAGTAGGGTCTGCAGGGGTGATCTAAGGATATGTAGGAGTTGCATCTCGGGCAACTGGGCATACATAAGGATGTATAGGCTGCAGATGTCGGGATTTTGGATTGTGGGATACAAGCTAATTGGAGACTCTACGTAGATTACTGGCAGCTTACTGGGGATTGTACTTAGGGCTCTGATTTTTCTTTAATCTCATAACTCCAAAATCTTAAGCTCAAACATGACCCCCCCAAACCCTAAGTAATGGTAATCAACCCTAAACCCTAAACCCTGAACCCTTAGCCCTAATCCCTGAGCCCTAATCCCTAAACCCAACAACCGGTAAGCAACCCGAGACAGAAGTACATGGATAGAATGGAGGCAAAAGTTGATGAAGGGATTGATTTTAGGGTGTAGGGTTTAGAGTTCATAGGGTTGAGGGTTTACGATTTAGGGTTGAGAAATTTGGAGTTTAAAGGGCTTTGCACATACGAACATAGTCGGGTTCGGATATATTGGCTAGATCAGGGCGCTGACATGCTCGGAACGTTCAGCAGCTGACCCTGAATGCATACCTATATATCGGGGTTATATCGGGATAATGGAAAATAAAATAGAAACTACTATTTAGGGTTTAGGGTTGGGAGATATTCGGGTATATAGGGGTTATATGCAGGCTGGGACAGGCCTTTGTGGCTCAGGATTGTCTGCGGGACGGCTTGTCTGGCTACCTTCACACTACAGCTCTGGATTCTGCTTGAGGAACCATGTGTAGCGCCACTACCTTTCCTCTGAACCTTCAACTAGAACACATTCAGTGGGAGGAGGCTTGTGAGCCCATCCTCAACCAAACATCTCTACCCCAAGCTACGTAGGGGTTGGCAAAAAATATTTTGGTGTCTATATTGCGGGTCACCTATTTATGGAAACTACCAGTTACTTACTGGCGATTAGAAGGAGATACGGGAACATAATCCCTATATCATTCATATATGAATTCCTCTATTCCCTACTAACCCTAAACCTTAAGCCCTAAAGCTTAAACCCTATACCTTCAACTCTAAACCCTAAAGGGCCTGAGGAGGTACTCGATGACGTCCCTGCGACCGTGCCTTGCAGGGAGCCGAATATAATGGGGTTTATAGGGCTCATAGGCTTTATGGTGTTAATAGGGCTTAGGGTTTAGAGGTGAAGCCTCTGGGAAGACTCAGACACCATGAAATGCAGTTTTTTGACAACCAATCTCACAAGCTTCCACTGGTTGTAACACTATTTGACTAAGCTAGGCTTCTTGGAAAACCCTGATAAGGAAGCTGAACCCGGATACCAAAATCAAAGCACCTGACTGGGACACCTACTGTACCCCCTGATTCAGGAAATCAAGCTCGCGCAGGAACATGAATTGGGGGTTGCGCCCCTGCCCCACACGCCTTCCCACTACCCAGCCCTCACTGACTGGGGCTCAGTAGGGAAGAAGGGAATACATCATATCAGGATTATATAGGGATTATATTTGCATATTCCCTACTAACCACCAATCACCACTCAGCTTAGATGTGGTTTTGAAGCCCTCTCGGGGGAGGGGGAGGGCCTAAATGGGTTTTGATAATCAGGCCACCATCAAAGCTCGAACGCTTGTCCCTGTATATAAACGCATCTCCCTCATCTGAAATCTTGAGCCTAAACCCTAATTCCTAACCCTAAACCCTAAGTCCTAAATCCTAAATCCTAAACCCTAAACCCCCACTCCTAAACCCTAAACCCTTAACCTAGACGGCCCAACACGGCCCATCAACCCGCAGCTCGCAAAAATCCTCAAACCTTGAGCCCCTACCCAGATCCGTAGACCCTATGCCTTTGGTAACCTTAGAGGTTTAGGGTTTAGGATTGAGGGTTTAGGGTTTGGGGTTTAGGGTGTAGGGTTTAGGGTTTTAGGGTTTACCCCTGATTAACGACCCCCTCCCCTAAATAGGGATTATAATCGGGATCCTTATATTAAGGCCCTTGGAAAGGAGGAGGTTTGTTAATCAGGGGTCTACATAATCTAACTACAGGATTGGTATCTACGCTACTACGTGGCACTTCGGACCCCTACTACGGGTCAACCCTTTACGTACCTACAATAGGAGTTTAAGGGAATCCCGGACGGTTAAGGGTCTAAAGTTCAAGCTAAGTGCCAAGGAGTCTATACAAACTACGTAGATACCCTAAAAAAGGGGGTAGGATATAAGGCTCTATGTACCCTATACTCTAAAACCCTAACCCCTAAAACCCCAAACCCCTACACCCTAAACCCTTAAGCCCCTAAAACCCTAAACCCTAAACCCTTACACCCTTAAACCCTTAAACCCTAAAACCCAAACC
>CAJNIZ010009513.1:64311-79924 GCA_905231905.1 Symbiodinium pilosum
CCAATTGGAGGGTCATGGGGACTTAGGAAGTAGAGTGATAGGTAGGATAACTCGGATAGCTATGTGGTGTATACGGGAAATTAACCTATCACTGAGGTTCCCTCACCCCAAACCCTGAGCTCTAAACCCTAAACCCAAAATATTCTGTAGTCTCCATGTTCTTTTCCATTATCACGTAGGAACCTCCTTACTCAGACTCCCTGACCCTCCGACTACCGGTTCTGCATAAACTGAGAGGGCCATCCCACAGCTCAGTTCTGCACCCAAGGACTCTGCAAGGCTCTTCAGCAGAGGCTGGCAGAATACTGGGAGGATCAGGGATTAGGGTTTAGGGATTATGGTTTAGAGTTTAGGGATTAGGGGATGACCAAGGTTACCCGATGGCTTATAAGGTTAATTATCCTACTTCCTAAGTCCCCCTGACCCTCAAGCAGACATTGGGCTTCAGGGCTGCGAGGCTTTGGGCTTTGGAGCTTGACTTCTTGGATTGATTTGGACTTGGTTAGGGTTTAGGGGTTTGGGTTTTAGGGTTTAGGCTATCAGATTTTTTGGGAGGGTTCCAAGGTTTTGGCGTGTAGGGTTTTGGGGGTTCAGGGTCTCCGCGAATGCGGAGCTCCTAAGCAAGGTTAGCTATTTTGAGGGGGGGGCGCTCAAAACAAGTGATGACAAATTCCGGATTGTAAGAGTGCAGGAATGACATGAATGCCGAGAAATATCCATCTGGCCGTGGGCACTTGTCAAGTTGCTGCGATGTGGCTTTGAAAACATTTCGGCATCCAAAGGCCTTCATGAGGGCTGCATCAGAGGACATGGTTCTACAGGTACCCTAACCCCTCAATTCCGACACAGGTCTGTGAAGGTCGTACCCACCCTTTTCTAGGGTGCCTGGCTACACCCCGGCAATCACTCACACCCATCGCTTAGAACCCCGCCTAGTCTGGGTTCGGGCTGGGGGTCCTCCATCCAGGGTCGAGGGGCCTTCAGGAGCCTCCAGGGGCCTGCCGCAGGGCCTGGACTGAATCAAGGGCGCGCTCCAGGAGCGCATGCCTAACGCTTCCTAAAAGCACTTTTCTAAGCCCCTGGTGACCTAAGTTTCACTCCAGAAGTTTAGAGCAAGGTGGACCATTTTATGAGCCGCCGCGCAGCAAGGCGCCCTATACCCTAAAACCCCTCAGCCCTAGAACCCTAAACCCTGGAGGGCAGGTATCCTGAACACTATGAGCTCACAGCACCAAGGCCTGCAGACCTCCCTGAACCCGAAACCTGGATAGCGTTTGTTTTTGGTGGTTAAACCCAGTAAGATATTATCCTTTATATAAAAGTACTATACCCCAAAAGGAGGATATAATCTTACTCTATGATGGGTACCATAGTATCCCCAAAAAAAATACTACGTAGTCTATTGGCTAAGTAAGTAATCCTATTACATACCCTTTCATCCCTATAGTTTCCATTTTCTTTTCCATTATCCCAATATCAACCCCATATACTGTGTAGTACCCTATATAACCCCTGTAACGCCCTATAACCCCTATACCCCTATAACCCCTTATGACCCAGAAGTCGCCTCAGGCATGGATGCTAAGCCAGAGTGGCTCTGAAGGAGCCTGGGCTCTGGGTTGCTTAGGGGGTTTAGGGGTTTAGGGTTTAGGGGTGTAGGGGTGTAGGGGTTTAGGGGTAAGGGTTTAGGGTTTGGGTTGAGGGTTCAGGGTTTGAGTTTATGAGCCATAGCTTGGGGGTTCAGCTATTATGGTTTAGGGCTAAGTTACCAGAATGGAAACTGCAATGGAAAGAAGAGGTGACAATGAAAACTTGGATTATATAGGGTTTGTGGTGTTGAGGTTCTCTGGTAGTTCCTCCAAATAGGGGGACCCCAATGTAGACCCCCAAATACTATACTCATTATTATGGATATTCCCAAAAAAGTAACCCTAATTTCGGGACCCCCCCAATTTGGTGATTTTCAAAATCTTGGCCACCCTTCTGGAAGCTCCTATATGAAGGATTTGCAAATTTGATGCGTTTACATGAGCGGCTCATGAAGCGAGACATGGTAGTTTCCATAAACGAGAGGGACCCCTACAAAGGCCCCAACATGCGATAATCCTCATTCTGGGGACCCGCAAAATGGTACCCCTAATGTTGGGAAACTCACCCCCCATATTGTGGGGCGTGGGGCGTTTCGGTTTCAGAGACGTAGAGTCTCCGGCAAGGATATTGTCGAGAATTTTTTCAATAATTCAACCTAGAATCCTGAAAATGCGTACCAGAAGAACCATACTTCCCGTAAACCTTGTATAATCCCCCTATCACCCTTTTCAACCCTTCAATACCCCATTGAAGGATCCCTGGGTAAATTTGAGCTTAACAGCTGCCTAAAGGCTTAAGGTTTGCTGCTCAAATCAGTGTGGGCATGGCTTCAACCGAGGGAATTCCAATCGTTAGGTTCCTTAACCATAAACAAAGGGGAGCCCTATGTAGACCCCAACGTACTATTCTTGATATGAGAACCCCTAAAGAGGAACCGCTAATTTCAGGAAACCCCTGAGACCATAGGGTTTGCGAGCCATGCTGCCAGGAAAGTGAAATCAAAAGAGTAAAAGCTGTGTTAGGCATGGTAAGGTGTAGGCTGCTTGTCTCAAGGTGTGTAATGTGCAGGACGCCAGCTCTATCGCTCCTTCAAGCCGAAGCTTAATCATTACCTGAATCTTTTCTTGAATACCTGGCAAGATCAGCAAATCACCTACTCTCAGATGGTTGCTAATATCATACACATGTTACCAGGTTAGTACTGGTCACTTAGAAGGTCCCCTGCAACCCTAGGTTACAATTTGAGGTTAAAACCCAAAGCCCCTTGAGAAAGAACGTATTTCAAAAGCTATGGGCATTTGTGTGGTGCAACTTCCAGTCTGGGCCATAGCACTCAGCCTGGCAAGGAATAGGCTACCCTTCCCCCGCCAAAACTAGCATGAAACCTAAAGATGGTCACTTGTAGACTACTGTCCTTTTGAAAGGGAGGCTATATGGGGTTTCATGTTATGTTTGCTTACTGGGGGTCAATAGGGAATCAGGGAATATACTATATAGGGATTATATGGTGATGATATTCCCTTACCCCCTACTAAGAACCAGTAAGTTTGAGCAGCGCAATCTTGCCAACTGCGCTCTCAGGTATAGTTGACAAGATTGACATCTCCTGTAAGTTCTCAAGTATTTCTTCAAAGGACGCCTCCTAACACAACTGAAACCGGGCTACCGTTTGCATATCATCCACGCTGAGTAGAACCGTAAGAAGGACGACTATAAAATTATCTCCAAAACCTAAACCCTAAACCAATCCCTCTGTATTCCGCATATGCCCCCCGGATCATTGATAGCCCCATGTTCTGCTGCATTTCTGCTTCTACTCAGCTGAGTAGCCGCGTCCTCTCCATAACAAAGCCGAAAATCCACAACGAAAGCCCCTTTTCAACGGACAGTAGTCGTCCTAAGGCTTCCATGTTTGTTTCGGGGAACATGTACGCACAATAAACTGTACACCATACACAACTCAATACACCCCTATATACCCTTTTGGTGGCTTCCATGTATGTATTTCATTCTCAAAGTCATCCGATAGAATCCCTAATAACAAGAACCCACCCTCCAATAATTCCGTGTATTTCCCTTAAGTTCCTAGAAGCCCCTCTTGTTTGAGAAGCTCCCTTGTTGGGGGAGGAAGGTGAGCCCTGACCCTAAACCCTAAACCCTAATCCCTTAACCCTAAACCCTAGTAACCTTAAGCCTGAGCCCTAAACCCTGAGCACTAAACCCTAAACCCTAAGCCCTAAACCCAAAACCCCAAACCTGGGTCTTCCCGCACAGACTCATCACGGCAGTTCTGAAGTGCTAGTTCAATCTCCGCCGAGACGAGCTGTCAAGCAGGAGTAGGAGTTTAGGGTTAGAGTTTAGTGTTTCGGGCTTGGGATTTTTGGTTTAAAGCTTAGGATTTTGGGTTCAATTTTTCTGGGAGTCTACGGTTTTGGCGGTTTAGGATTATGGATTATGGGGTTAAGGTTTCCAATTCCTAGACAGCTGGTTGTTAATGTGTAATAAAGGAATAAAGAACATGGGAGCTATCTTTCATGGAAGCTGCTGTTTTGTTTGGGGCTTAGGAAATGCAATTATTGAAGCTACAGTAGCTACAAGGATCCATTCCTCGATTCCCTCTTCACAACCAGTAAACGCGCCATTGTCGCATCACGCAAACAAGAGCAACTGGTGCACCAGAGAACCACACGATTTAGGGCGTTTGGGGTTGTGGGTTCAAGGTTAAGGTTTTGAGGATTCTTTCAGATGGGTTGGTTTAACCAAAGGACAACGACTACTGCAAAATCCCTGAAACAACGCTGGTCACAAAGCCTAGAGTCCTAGAGGCATATACCCTAGCCTCCTTTTCCTACCATCTAGTGGATTGGCGGCATTGCATCCTGCTGCATCCCGCTCGGACCTTCTACCCCCGAACCCTAGACCCTAAACCACAAACTCTCAACCACAATTCGCACCAAGAACCCTCAGCGCATGATAAGACGGCAAACCTCGAGATCCTCTGGGGACAGCTCGTGGTGAGTCAGCGCCTGCGCTGCTTTTGCGATAGTGGGGAGCGGTTGCGGTGGCGGTGGTGGTGGGGTCACCCATGGCAACTTTGCTCTGTGTTGAAAGGGGTAGACATTATGGGGACCAAGCAGGCTGGCGGGCATGGTGGGCATGTGTAGGGATCGAGGGTTGAGGCTGCGAAGGGTTTAGGTTCAGGATCTCAGGAGGAGTTTGGGAGTTTACAGTCAGCGTGGATGATGCTGAGGATCCGAGGCCGCATTGTATTGATCAGCGAAGGGATTTTACATGAAGATACTGACGGCTTACAAGCATCCCGGCTTACAAGCATCCAAGCCCTCAACCCTCCCCTGTGCCGTACCCAGGCCCCAATTTTTAGTTGGAACTACCCCCTGAATAAACGGCGTAACCAATAGAACTGTAGCTAAGTAGTTTGACAGGTATAAGCCTAAACCCAGGAGCATGCTCATGGAGGCTACGCAGGGGTCCTCCCCCTTCCCTTTTCGGGACCGTTCCGTTCGCGTGAAAATAACGAAAGCTAACTGACATTTGCTCCCCCTCTTAACCTGACTTACCTCGGTACTAGGCAACCTCAAACCGAACTGCGTTCGCAATGACAAAATACAGTGCCTCTTCACGAAGTGCGGCCAGGTCCTTTAGGGTTTAGGGTGTAGGGTTTAGGGTGTCCGGGTTGTGTTAAGAAGCTTAATCTTCAGCTTTTGGCTTTAGGGTTACCGCATGGAGAATCAAATCAAACAAGAGATGGAAACTCAGATCTTATAGAGGATACATAGGGCCTAAGGAATTTAAACTAAATCAGAAAACGAAAATGGAATTATTTGTTATGTGTATATATATATAGAGATATGCCTCCTCCATACTACAGTAGAGCCCCCTTCTTTAACGTTCATTAAGAGCAACACGGTTGCATTTTTGACGTGGCCCTGCGTTCCTCAGGACTAAGTCATCTACGTCTCATGCGCCTTCTCCGAGTTTTATGCCGTCACTACAGGGCAACGGCTACAACAAGGATTTCTACCCTAAACCCTAAACCTCGGAACCCTAAGCTACTAAACCCCGAAACCCACTAAACCCTAAACACTAGATCCTAAGCCCCTGAATATCCCCTAATATTAAAACCCCCTTTAGTGTTTGGGGTTTAGGGTTCTAGATTTCTTGGTAATCCCCTCCCATAATATTAAACCCCCCAGCCCCCCACTCCCCCGCCCCCCCCCCAGTAATATTAGATATTCCCTATTTATTGTAATATACCACAATGGAGAGCATTTAATATTAGGGAGGGTGGCGGGGGGTGAATATTAGGGGGAGGGTGTGATAATGCTGCTACAGAATTTTGAAAGCAACCACAACGTCATGGTGGCACTCAGGCCCCTGTATTATTTCAGAGTTGGAAGGTAGGTTGGGGATTGTGGGTTCCACAGCCATGAGCCCTGGACTAAAGTTATAATCTGTTCCTTAAAGGTCCCCCCCTATACATATCCCTATAGTTGCCCCCAGCCTAACTTAATCCGTAGCTCACATCAGTTTGTAGCGTTAACGTTTGCACCTCGGGTTTTGGGTCCCAAGACCCTTTTTAAGGGCAATAAGGTTAGGGTTTAGGTTTTTGGGATCCAAACCCAAGGGTTTAGGGTTGGGGCTTTCGGGCTTAGGAAGGGTATAAACCTCAAGGTACAAAGGACAATTCTCTGAAAGTTTTGGGCTTAGCACCCTAAATCCTAAACCCTAAAACCCTAAACCCTAGGTTTGGGGACCAGAGTTAGGAATTTGGCTTTACTGGGTTGCGGCTTCGGGACTTAAAATTGGGTTATTTTGCTAAGGAAACCTCATTTACTACAATGCCCTCATTATGGTAACCTAATTTGAATTCCTCAATGGCGCACCACCTCCCAGATCCAATTCTAGTTTAGGGGTTAGGGTTGCGCGTCGCCTGAAACCCGAAGAAGTCCAGTGACTCTTTCCGTCGCACGACGTTTTTGCCAACATTTTGTAGATGTGCTTGACATTGGGACAGTATTTGAAGGGATTCCAGACATGCATTCCCACTTGGGGGTTCCGTGCTTAGGGAAACCCTATATATGCGCGCATATAGACCCCAACATACTATAGAAACCACTGCATTCTCCCAGTCTCCATGTCATTTTCCACGTGCTTTTCCCTCTGATCTCCATAATTGGGGGGGGTTACTCTCCAAACAATAAACCCTAAACCCAAAACAGTAGCCTCCATTTTGTATGATCCCTATATCAAAAGCAGTAACTTCTTTTTTTCGATGATCCCTATATAATCCTCTTTCCTTGGGCCCATTACCCTAAACCCTAAACCCTAAGCTCTTTGTATCTCAGTGCTAGGCGTGCTCGACGGAATCCACCATTGCGGCCATTGATCGCCGCTCTGATGTGAGATGAGCCTTGGGAAGGTTATCAGGGTTTAGGGTTCAGGGTTTAAGGTTTAGGGTAGGGTTTAGGTTTTGAGTGAGGTTTATGGCTTAGTGGCTGGGGTAGGGTTTAGGTTGTAGGTGTTATCAATTTGTGGGTTCGGTGGAAATGTTCTGCAGATCCTCATACGACTGGTGCTTGCCAAGAGGAATGGCAACAGTCATCGTGAGATAAAGGGATGATCATGGTCATGCCATAGACCTTCCATCGTAAACCCTACACGCGCTTCCGTGTAGCGGACTGTATGAGAACTTCGTGTACGTATGGGGCCATGGGTCACTTGGGGTGTTCCTTGCAACAAAGATCTACTCCTTGGTATGTATTAGGAGCATCTTTGAGAAATACCTGCATGACCTCATGCTGAAACCCCGGCTTTTTAATGCTTGATGATGTGGATACTGTGCAATTCAGGATGTCTGGAAGCTGTCAGAGCAGGATGAAGGGCTTAAAGTGTAGGATCAGAGTTCAGAGTCTAGAGCGCTGACCTCTAGTCCTGAAGAAAGGAGAACAGGAAGGGCTCCATCATGTCTATTGGCGACAGGTAGGCTCCAAGACGTCTACCTTTAATGGAACTTCTGGATTGCATAAGGCCTTAAACACATCGTCCTGTCTACCGCAGATGGCTTTTTGACATTCAGCCTTTGCGCAAAAGCTAGGAAAGACAATTGCAGGAGTTTTCAGAGTTTCCCCGATTTTCTGGGTCCCAACCCTGGACTCCAAACCTTTCCTTGGGTCCTGAACAGGTATACCCGATATCTGGGACTCCTTTCCAAAATGTCGTGTCCAAAGCGACGCCTGAAGTTTGTGTCTCACTGAACAACCTCAAAGGAAATGTAGCCCACATTACCCTAGGAAGAAAAAAGGATCCTTTTTACAAAAAAAAACCCATACCCCAAAAAAGCATACAGGATCCCTAACATTGATCCAGGACAAGTCTTTACAGAACGTCAGATCCCAAGAGGTCTCCTCAGCCCTAAACCCTAAGCCCCTTTCCAAACCCTAAACCCTGAACCCTAAACCCTAAAATCCTAAAAGCCCTAAAAGCCCTAAAGCCCTTAACCCTAAAACCTTAAAGCCCTAAACTCAAATCTCAAACCCCAGCATTGGAATCTGCGACCCGGACCTTACCTTCCACGTCGCGATGCAAGCCTGGGCAGTCCGGGGTTTAGGCTGAGGCTTTAGGGTTTTGGGGTTTGAGGGTTCAGGGTTTTAGGGCTTAGGGTTTAGGGATTTGGGTTTAGGGCTTAGGGTTGGAACAAGGTCCTTGTTGTAGTCCTGTAGGGATCTCCAAAGTTATGGGCCCCTTTTTTGAGGGGATCTCCATAATGAGGATCAAAGGATCAATGTTGGGGTCCGCCTGTCTATGTAAGCTATCCTATCAAGAGCTCGCCCCCAAGGTACTCAGGATCCTCATCCATCATGAAGAACATCTTGGAACTAAACTTATTGGTTCTTGGGGGGAATAAGCGAATATATACCCTAAACCCTAAACCCTTACTATCTAGGTGCTGTACCTACTAAGAACCAGTAAGTAAAATGATAGCCCCAGTCTTGCACATATAGTCCCCCTTAAGTAGATAGAATGTGGGGTATATGGGGGTTTAGGGTTTAGGGTTTAGGGTGGGATCTTATTTTAATATACCCAAAGCCATATTCTATCTACTTAAGGGGGACTATAATCATGAGAAGCTGAAAGGCAACGCCAGATTGAAATGCTCGTCTAGGGCTCGGGGTTTAGGGGTTTAGGATCTAGCAGTACGTACGGGCAAGATGTGGGGCCCAACCGCATACTTTACTTTTTGATCTTCTTTGGAGTGAAAGCAGAGGTATTGGCCGAAGAGATTTGTTGGCAGCTTGTTAAGGGCAGCACTCTCGCGGGGGGGGGGGGTTAATGTTAGTCCCTCTCTGGCATCCTTCCTCCCCACACGACCATGAAATCTAAAATCACACTTCTGCATCTTCCCTCCATGCTTCAGTGTGGGAATATCTGAGCCCTAAACCATATGCAATCCAGCGAGTGAGACTTTACATAACCCCTCTTGCTCCAGGCATTTGAAGATGACTCACTTGGGGCTGCGTATTTTCTCGCAAAGAAGCCAGCCGCTAAGCCAGGAACGGCAGGCTTTTGCAGGCTTGGGCAGGCGGCCTTCTTTAGAGTTATAGTCCCCCTTAAGTAGAATATGGAAACTACTATATTATATAGGGTTTAGTGTTTAGAGTTTATATTCCCCCTGAAGTAGATAGAATATGGCTTTGGGTATATTAAAATAAGATTTCCACATACCCTATATTCGATCTACTTAAGGAGGTTTATAGAGGTTTCTGAGTCCCGGGTTGGCTCATGGTGCATCTAGGGTCACACCCTACCGCGAGAAAGTCTAAAAAAGGTTTCCTCAAATTAGGGGTATATACCCCTTTTTGGGGAGGGGCTCCCTATAATGAGGAAGATAGTCTTCTGGGGTCTATCTTGGTGTCCCACTGTCCCAACCCTAAACCCTTAACCCTAAATCTTCCAGGTCTAGTTGACGGGCATGCTAATGCAGAATGCAGAGAATTGACTGGACCCTACAAAGTTCCGAATCATCCTTATGGTTTAGGGTTTAGGGTGTAGGGTGTAGGGTTTAGGGCTTTAGGGCTTTAGGGCTTTAGGGTTTAGGGTTTAGGGTTTGGGGTCCTAATACATCCACCAACCCTATACCCATATTATTGTACCCAAAACCCTAAACCCTTCAGCAAACCCTATATATGCGTATTATCAATATACGGTGTAATTAAGAAGACTTTCAATTCCCAATTTACAGCAATTTTGTTATCATCCCCTGTGGTCGGGTGATGTCGCTCTAAAATTGCCCACTAATATATCAACAAACCCACATGCACAAGTATCAAATGTTCCCGAGCATATCTATATCTTATGGTATGCCAGCATGGGAATATTTGACGTCAGGGAGTGGGGGCTTAATATTGGGAGGAGGGAAGGGGTTCTGAAGGTCACACCACTGTAAGCTGTTAACATCTTCGAGGCCTAGATTTGGATCTGAGGAGTTTTACAGAGTTGACCGCTTGAGAACTGAAATGTCAGCGGGGCCTTTGGGTGAGAATGGTCTGAAGAATTGTCGACGGGAAAATCTGCCAGTTTGCTACAGAACTCAGTTATAAGTCAAGCCCTATGGGTCCAGGGACCCAAGTAAGGGGGTCTTAGGGCCCAAATACCATGGTGTTAATGGTATTTGGGCCCTGAACCCTGCTATTTGGATCCTTGGGCCCTTCGGGAAGTGCAATGAAGCGGTTTCAAAAGGCAGTGACATCCCACAGTCAGGAGATGCTGTAAATGTCCCCTCCAGTTTAGGGTTTAGGTCGGGTACTGACCCCCCCCAAGTAACAGTCTATATTAGGGGTCCTATTAAGGGCTATATACAACCATATTATAATTATTATCCAACTGTTACTGAGGGGGGGGGCAGTACCCAAGGTTTAGGGTTTAGGGAAAGACAAACGGAGGCTCGATTTCTGACGTAGCTGTGAAGACCTCGACCCTCCCATGCCATCTGAGATCATCTGAGCCCAGCCAGGCTTCAAGCGATAATTTCCGTCCCTTCGTCACGCAGAATGCGCTTCTTGGGTCCCCCAAGGGATCCAAGTTATTGAACCGTCTAACATACAAGTACCCTCTAGGCTGATCGCATGTGTTTCTAGCAAGCACACTTTGCTGGATCCCCTCACGGGCCTGGATCGGCGTCAACCCTTGCACTTCCCCAAATTCGGCCATGTTTTTGTCCAAATGCGTCCAATGCCGGTTACCGGAAAACAAGTGGGCCTTGTATGCCCCTACAATGCCCTGACATTCCCTGACCTTGACTCCGACCGCAAACAAAACAACAGATCACGTTATTACATAAGTCTTCACGTCTCTGTGTTGGGGAGAGGGTAGCCGTCCAATGCAACGGGTAGTAAGATGTGCAGGCCATGGCCGACCAAACGTGGCGCCACTTTGGGCCAAAACCGCACATGAAGCGGAGATTGCAGAAGGATTTCTCCATTGCTACATGCCAGCAAATCCTGTAATCTTCCACAGACTCGCACGGCCATCTGCATTGCTGTCCACAGTTGTTGTGGACGTCATCGCAACAAGACAAGAATTGTGTAGCAGTCAGGTTGTCAGACATGATGATGTTACGGATAATAGTAGCTCTAAACTCCTTCAAAGGGGTTATGCGGGGTTTAGGGTTTAGGATTTAGGCTCTAAACTTCCTAAAGGGGGTTATATAGGGGATTCTGTAGGGGAGCATCTTACGGGTTATCAACGGGGATTCTAGGAGTTTAGACTATGGCTGATGCATGTGGGTCAGATACAGTAGGTTGTCAAATTATGGTTCCTTTTTGGGCGCCCTATGTCTCAGTGTTTTCACGTGGACCCAAAAAGCAATCATCATCTTGACCACCTACCCAGCTAAAATGTATTACACGTCTTCCTTCTACGAACTTGGAGTGGCAGGCTAAACCCTAAACCCTAAACCCCAAATCCTGAACCCTAATCCCCTATCTTGAGTGCAGAAGTACAGCTCTAGAAGTGGTACTGGGCTTTGACCTAAATGGAGCCTTTAACATAGACCCATGATTAACATACCCCCTCCGTTTAAGGGCCTTAATATCAGGATCCCTATGTAGGGTAGGGGGTTTATCAATCATGGGTCTAGCTTGGGATTCTATAAGCTTGATTCTCACGAACATACACCATAAACAAAGAACGTTTTGGGAATTTTGGCCTTGCTTGACGGGAGGCTTTAACCCTAACATGACTCTCCGAGTAAGCAAGGACATGGGTTCTTGTGAAAAACACTATCACGGATTTGTTGTGCTATGTGTCGCCTTGTCGTTCATGCTCATTTCCTTATCATCTGACCATGGCTTGGGCAAATGCACCAAGGCATCGACCATTTTTGCTTTACTCCGCAAGGCTTAAGCGAAATGAGAGAAAACGATCGCCCATTACAGAGGCTTTGCCAACTGGGTTCTGACAGGAACTCACAGGGGTATTGTCGGGAAACCCCCATTCACCTTTCGTTGGGGAGGACACTAGGGTTCTCGCAAACTGCCCATGTGGAACCCAGTCTCCATGCTTGCTACTGTTGATACCAAGGTATAAGGTACTTGGGGTCATGCAGCTGGTGTAGTATCCACCATATTTCTGTGCTGAGTAGGATGCTACAGCAAGCTCAGGGTTCTGTTCGATGAGCATCGCGTTCAGCTTGCATCACATACAGCCCTCCTTGGGATAGGGAAGACGCATGATTTTATTTCGGGAGTATATTCTCTTATTCCGACCCTACTACGTGCAGGTAGGCATTTCTGTGTTACAAGTAAGATCCTCTGACTCTTGAAGAAAGGGCTTAGGGATAATGGCGAATCAAGATCGATATTCATGAGCCCTAAAGCCGGACCCTGTCAGGAAGCAAAGGCAGCCAGTGCTTCTCAGAACCTGCCATGAGCAGACAGAGTTTAGGGTCCGCCCTAAACTCTGACCTGCAAACCCGAACGAATTGACGCTCTGTAACGTATAAGTTCGTTGGGCAGATTTTCCACCATACGATGCGGTATATGTCAGAGTTAGACTCGCCGTAGATAGCCTCCGAAAGCCCAGTCGTCCTTATGAATGGAAATGAAACAGAAGCACCAATAAAATCATATCTCGTAGTTCCTAGGACCGTGAACGAAGAACCATTGAATTGGAACAGCAGCAGAAATCAAAGCCGCCTCTAGGTTCAAAGCCCAAATTCTGCACGTTTGCCTTTGTCATCAACATCTAGGGAATTTAGGCACGAGAGTGGAGCAAAGGCGCACGGACCAAAGCATCTCGTTGGTGACCGTTGCGGTTTTGCGGGTGACGTGTTCTTTCTCCAGTTACAAACTAGGATCTGAATTGACACGCTGGAGCCCTGAGAAACAGCCCTGAAGCTACACTCTGAGCTGTGTACAGAGTGGTAACACGGCTGTCCCTTGTCTTCCGACATTTCTACATGACCTAAGCTGCTAGTCCTTTGTTGGATGCCTGCTGTCGACCCGTCCCGAGCCTTGGGGGACCAACCCGCAAGACAACACACAATTTCAAGGCTAGTCTAAACCCAAACCACCTTATCCCATAGAATCCCCACGCCGCCCTATACAGAATGACCTTGTGTAGGCCTCCTTCTTGGCATCCCTAGGAGAATCGAAGGTCTCACAGTACAAGCCGGCCTCCTCCATCAACGCCCTGGGACTGCTGTCTGCATTAAGGTTTTAGGTTTTAAGTTTTAGGGTATAGGGTTATAAGGATTTCGGACCCCAACCCTGAAAATCTAAGCCAAAAGAAAAGGCTGCAAATGGTAAGTCAAAAGTATGATCATGAGGACCCTATAGCTCATAGGGGTGATTTCAGGGGTCGAATGGTTTGTTCTTCAAATTACGGGCCCCTTTTGGTCATGGATGTTATTACGGCACCTCATAGTAAGGGGTACCAAAATGGGACCCTAATTGTGGCAACTACCGATATGACTCTCATGTGGCCCTCAAGTTTGAGAGTGTGCAATGTTATTAATTACTACCTAAAGCCTTAGCAGTAAACACTGCGCAGGCTTAGCCCACCCCTGGCTCTGTCAACACTCATGGGCTTCTGTAAGTTTGAGAGTTGGGTCCAGGAGGCTTTTCCAGACCCCCAAAAGGATCTAAAAATTAGATCCCCTAGAACCATAGGTGACAGTATATAAGGACTATATAGGGGTTATAAAGGGTCTATATAGGGGATCTAGTTTTTAGATCCTCGCAGGGGTCTGGGTTGGGGTTTGCCAAAGATTTACGGCTTAGAGTTTCAGGATTCTGGGCTTCGGTGCCGGGTTTGGGCTAAACGTTTCGGATCTAAGCTTGAGGATGAACCCCTCACCTTGATATGCCCCTCCACCCTAAACCCTAAACCTTGGCTACTGCCCCCCTCAGTAACAGTTGGATAATACTTATAATATGGTCATATATAGCCCTTAACAGGACCCCTAATATAGACTGTTACTGGGTGGGGGCAGTACCCAACCTAAACCCTTTGCAACCTTCTTGAGGCACGGGAGCACACCAGCAGAGAGCAAAGGAAGGCCTGCTACAAGCAATCTGCACCCTCCTCCCCAGCTTGGCTTGAGATTCTTTACCAGTCTATGTCGCCTCAAAAGGCCCTGTTTAGGGTTTAGGGTTTAGGATTTTAGGGTTTAGGGTTTAGGGTTTTAGGGTTTTAGGGTTTAGGGTTTAGGGGAGCCCTTTAAGCCCTAAACGATGTAGTGCACCAGTCCAAGACTCTGAAGACGATGCCGGGCTCTCCTAAATCACCATGAACACCCGAGAAAACAAGAACATGAGAAATTGGTTTCCCCAAATAAGTTGTACCTTTCTGGGGGGCCATATTGGGGTCCCTTAATTTGGGAAACTACCCATACAATGCCAGATGGAAACTAAGAAACTACCGGTGCTCTCCTAGTACCCAATATGGGGGTCAAATGGCCCCTAATAGCAACTACTTAAGCCTAAACAGAGGGTGGTTGGACAGTCTAGGTACTGTATCATTGAGGATCGTTTAGGGTTTCTACAGCGATTGCTTCCTCCCTTTCTTACTAACAACCAGCAAGATTAGGAAGATGCGAAGGTATGCTCAGAACCCATTCAATTCCCTCGATACAACCCTCAACCACATGCAAGGAAATCCTGAATCCTCGGCCTTAACTTCAGGCATCCACCCAAAAAGCTCAGATCATCAGAACATGTTCCGATTAACTGCATCGAGCTTCGTGGGAGCCATCCAAACAGCCATGCCATGCCATAGGCGAAAATTATGAGCTGCCCCCTTAGTTTGGGTACAGGGTGCGGCGTAAGTTCTGGAATTAAAGTAGAACCCTAAGGGTAAGTACCCAATAATCATATGCTTACCCAAAACCTGTACTACAATTCCTATTACCCAAAACCCAAGTACCTAATTCGCCGAGGCATCCAGCCTCAGGGCGTTCAGATCCCTTTAAAAACCCCCTCTACTCCCCCTTGCAGACACGGGCCGGACCTCAGCCCGCCCCCCCCATGGTGGGTGGCCTAGTCCAGCGTGACCATCCCAGAGGCCCCTGGAGGCTCCTGGAAGCTCCTGGACCCTGGCTTGGAGGCCCCAAAAAACGATGCCTGGAGCCCTCTGAGGTTCGTGGAGCAAGCCCCTGAAGGCCCCTCTGGAGGGCCTGGAAGCGCCTGGAAACCAATTAGATGCATGGATGAAGCTGAGGAACCTCTACAGACCCTAATATATACTATGGCTTACAATATATCCTGTGTCTTATTTCTGGGTTTCGCGTTTTGGGTACACTTAATTGAGATTTGCGGTGGATTATGACAAGAGCATTTTTGCGAGATACGAGGAGTTTTAGCTACCGTTCTGTGGCTAGACCCCAATATACATTTAGACTATTGGTCAAGTGCTTGTGGACACCAGAAGGTTTTCAGGCTCCGAATGCTATACACTAAACACTATTTTGGACCTAAGGCAATTAACTTTGGGAATTGGTAAACTC
>CAJNIZ010009513.1:80024-98647 GCA_905231905.1 Symbiodinium pilosum
CCAAGGTCCAAACGCTGGCCCCGAATTTTTCCCCACCGGTTTCCTGGGTCCTACTTGCGCGTCCCTAGTTAGACTTCTAGGGTTTTATTGTGTATGTAATAGGCATATGACTCTATCTATATACCTAACTTAAATACCTGTATATCTATCATTACATGTTCCTACAGCGGGAAGCCCCGCCAGCCGAGGCGGGCACGCGCTAGCGTTTACAATTATTGGGTACTTGGACCCTCTGGGGAATGAGATGCGTCAAAAACGGGAGAATCAAGAGATGTAGAGCTTAGGTTCCGTTTGTTGTCCATTTGGGGGTTTCCCAAAATTAGGGGTACCTTCTTTGGGGTCCTCATAATAAGGATTATAGTATATTAGGGTCTATATTGGGGCCCCCTTATTTTGGGAAACTATCATTTCTAGCTCTCGAAGTCTAGGGCTCCGCATGGTTTTGTGGGGGCTTAGGTTTACGACCATAAGGCTTTTAAGGTTTAGGGTTTAGGATTTAGTCTCCCTCCAAGAAAGTGCATGCATTAAGGCTCTAGGATCCATGGTTTAGGTTGGACTGTTAGGATGCATGGTGATCATATGGGGTGCTAATTAGTGCAGGGGATCCCCCCGCCCCTCAACAAAATGGGGTCCCTAATTAATATAAGGGGGTGCGGGGCCCTCGCAATACCAATCTGGATCCTAGGTTTAAATTCAATTCAGTAGGAAGGATCAGGATCGGCTTGGTAATAGCTCAGACGGTTTTAGGAGGCATTTAGAAGGGTTTCTACTGAATCATTTTCATTTTTCTTCGGACGCGCGACTTAGAACAATTGAATAATTTCGGCGAGACTTCTCACAACTAAGGGCCCCCACAGTAATCGGGATCCAACATAAATGGGTTTGCACGGGGCAGTAAGGAGAAACCCTAAACCTCAAGCCCTACACCCCTTGCTCTGAAGCCCGAACTCTAAACGCTAAACAAGCTTACCTTCTGCGCCGAGCCTTATAAGCTCATGATGTTCAGGGTTTAGGGCAAGGCGCCCAAGGTTTATAGGGCTTAGGGTTTGGGGCCTACAGCATTCAGCATAAGGTTAACAACGTTGTGAGGTGTGTTGCTTGCAGCTACGGGCCCGAAGAAGAGCTACCATTCGGGGTCCGGAGTGCTAGTCTAGATCCCCTAGTCACCTCCCCCTACTAAGAAACCTCCTGCCCCCTAAGAATAGTGCGACGCGCAATTTCAGACCCCTATATAAGGGGGGAATATCTTTTTTCTAGGGGGTGGGCCGGTTTATTACTGTTCTTGCTATTCTTGTTCAGGGCTGGGAACTAATACACGCCCATGGGACCCTCGCATGCAATGCTTGAGTCGACCGCCGCAGGGCTTCGAATTTGTAGCCACAAGCTCAAAAGAGACGAATACTTTCTACGGTCACGTGGGAATTAACAGTAAATTTGCTAGAAAAGAGAGCTCCAGTTCATCATCAATTAAGCAAGAAAGGTACTATCTGAGATGCACGCTTCAATGCCGGCGTTCGGGTGCCCCGCTTGGAGGGTGTGTGAGACGACACATAATATGCCGCCCCTCAAACTCACAAGCCTTACTCAGCCCCAAATGCTCCCCGCAATCAATCCCTAAGAAAACCGTAGTTTGTCGGGGGCCCATATACTTGGGGTGGTGAGAGCCATAGTAGCGCCATGAATGTTGGATGTTGTGCAAATAACCCCACACCAATGGTGGTGGAGGCCGAAACTCTTGCGCTCGAGATGACCAGAAAGTGCCAGAAACTTGAACCTAAAACCCTTCACCGCGTTTGAGGTTGAGGGCTTAATTAAGGTCTGCCTGGAAGAGACCCCTGATTTCCAGAAATCCAAAAAAAGGATTCAGGTAATCCTATAAGCCCCTAAACTCTAATTCCCTTAAGCCCTAAGCCCTATAAACCCTATAAACCCCATACACCCTATAAACCCTATGGAACCGTACAAACCCTATGAACCCTATAAACTCTATGAACCCGAAACCCCAAATACAGGGTTTCAAAAGTCGAGTCACAGGATGCCCATCCATCCTTCAAAGCAGCCGTCGCGATAGCGTCGGATTGCGTCAGGACTGGCAGTCAGGGTTTAGGATTTAGGGTTTCGGGTTTAGGGGTACTGTAAGGGGGGAATGGGGTATATAGGGTTTAGGGCTTAACTCGATAGGAGGGGATAAAGAACATGGGACATTAAAAACAAATTGGGTTTCTGTATGGATTTCAGCGCTTGGATGTATGGCCTAACGAATGAAAACAGGAGGTAGAATCCTACACACACCCTAATCCCTAAACCGTTTGGCTATACTTCATGGGCGCCGCTTGCGGCCAAATACTGTGGTGATGACTCTGAAGACCCAAGAGGAATTGCAACATGGGTGTAGGGTTTAGTGTTACGGGCCTACATTTTGACTAGAATAAGCTAAGTGGAGATACTACCAGAGGCAGCAACAAGAATACAATCTGTGACAGTAAGAGGAACTTGTGCGGACCTAGCCGCTATCCAGAAGAGGCTTAGCAACCACACAGGGCAGATTCCAATAAAATGGGGCACCCCTCCGAACTGGCAAGTCGTATGAGGGCTTCCAAAAATTAGGAATACCTTTTGCGGGTCCCCAGAATAGGGATTATAGAATATTGGGGTCTATACTGGGTCCCCTCATTTTGGGTAAACTACCATCTATGGGACTGCAAGGAGGTTCTGGAAATTTCCCTCTCGTGGATTGTGGGGGCTGACTTAGAAGAAAGAATAGCCCTAAACCCGAAACCTTAAACCGTGTGCCCATTTTTAACCCATAGAGTCCCCTAGATCGCACACCCCAAATCCTGGGTTGCTGATCAGGAACTGAAATTAAGTTATCTCATTATGGGTATAAAGTACATGGCAAGGCTTTTTTACTGCCGTAACTTTTTCAAGTTCCTTAACATCAGGGAGCTCAAAAAGGGGGATGAAGGTAGGTGGGTTAAAGGATCCTTAGTATATACTCTACTATATTGGGGCTTACTTCCTATACCCCACCTTCCTTCATCCCACCTTCCGAGCCCTTTGATTAACAACAACCCAGAATGCCAGGCAGGAGCGTACCGAGATGGTTGGACAGTTGCACCTCACGCTTTTACGCCTCAAACATCTTTTCCCTACCTCAACCGTATACCCTGAACCTACCAAAAAACTGACGCCAAACCTTAAGCCCTATATACTAGAAACTTTGAAACATAAATCCCAACCCCCCCACACCCTATTTACCCCAAGCGTTGAACCCTCTGCTTTGAACCATAAATCCCAAACGCCTTAAACCTTATACCCGAATTTTTTTGAAAAATAAGCCCCAAACCCCAAAGATCCTACACGTACCGGACGCGATTAAGGATTTAGGGGTTGGCGTCTCGCCCAAGACGAGAAACGCCCTACACTCGGACCCAAATCCCTGCATACTAATATCCAGCGCCGTCCCCCAACACCCCTAATATAAAATATGATCCCCAAAATAGATGGTCTCTTACAGGGGGAGTACTTATTGCTATTTACTACTAGGGGGTGGGGAAGGGATTTAATGTTGGTATGAATACCCTAAACCCTACACCCCCTAAGGGTCCAAGTACCCAATAATCATATGCTTACCCAAAACCTGTACTACAATTCCTATTACCCAAAACCCAAATACCTAATTATTGGGTACTTGGACCCTCTGGGACCTAAACCCTAAACCCTAAACCCTAAACTGGTATATTCCGGGGCCCCGGGCCTCCTCTGTACACTGTCAAACCTGTAGCCATCGATGCGGTCTCGTAGGCACAGCTGCCTGTCAAAGTCCTACATATATGAGAATAAAAAGGCTTATATGAGGGTAGTAGGGTTTAGGGTCTAGGGTAGGGCTAGTATTGAGATCTACAGGGGTCAAAGAAGGATATCACCCCGATAGGGCTGAAAAAGAGGTTTGCATGTTGACTATGTAGTGTACTCGAAGAGTGCATGCGCGCATATAATGAACTTGGGGCCCCAGGGACTTCCCGTATAACTACTTTGGGGCAAGAGCTGTATAGCTACTGGGAGAGTCCCATAGTTAGGCATTCAAAGCCCTAAACCCACAACCATTTGTGCTTAGCGGTTTGCAAACAAATTCTCTAAATTAGGTCGAACAGCTAGGGCCTTCATCCGGGCTATACGTGCCCTAAATCTGAAACTCCAGACCGTGTTGTAAAATTATGGGCCTCTTGGGAGAGCCTACATGGTACTCGTCAGTGATCGTCTGGCCATGAACCCCCTATCTTTTTGGACCAAAAGATTGCACAAACACCTCTGGGTCCACAAAAAAACTTACCCTAGAGCCTAAACCCTCAAAACCTACGTCATAGCCTCCATTTTTCCTGGATACCCATAGAACCTCTGCAACATGCCTATATGGTAGTTCCCCTAAAAAAGCGGACCCCAATATAGACCCAAAAACAATATAATCCTTATTACAGGGACCACCAAAAATTATCCCTACTTATTTTTGAGCCCTAATCTCTAAACCCTAATCCCTAAACCCTATATATCCCCTTTCGTCCCTTTAAAGGTACCCCTAATTTTGGGAAACCTTCTTATAGCACTCTGTATGTGAGCTATAATTAGTCTATACTCCTACTATCCCCCTGTGTAATCCCGATGGAAGTCCCCTATGTAATCCCCTATATAACACCCTAATTTAAGGATTTTAGACCCTAAACCCTAGCCCTAGACCTTAAATCCTAAACCCTAAACCCTAAATTCTACACCCTAAACCCTAAATTCTAAACCCTAAACCCTAAGCTGCTCATATGGATTGGACTGAAGGCTCAGGATGTCGGGTTTCGAGCTGTGAGTTCCCGGTTTGTGGCCTTGGCTTATAAATGTCTGTAACATCTTCAAACTGAAATTTGGGGTTTAGGGTTAAGGGGTTCAGGATTTAGGGTTTAGGACATAGGGTTTAGGGTATAGGATTTGAGGTTTAGGATTTAGGGTTTGGGATTTAGGGTTTAGGTTTTAGGGTTTAGGGCCTTGAATCATGACGTTCCTTATGTGGAGAACCCCTGAAGGACCATTCATTCCTGGGAACTCTAACATGCATGTTTCTCAACGCGTGGGTACTCCCTTGCACCTGAAGGATAGAAATACGTGACGCCCCCCCAAAACTGAGGCCTTGCCAGCGCGAATGTGCAGATCCTTGGCATTTTGCGTTTTGGGCTGAGGGCTTTAGGTTTTGGGACCCCACTTTACCGGTTAGAGTTCAGGCTTTGGGGTGTGAGGGCTCAGGGCGTAAGCTTTCAGATCTCTGGGCTGGAATGCAGGCTAAGGTGAAAAAAACCACACAAACCTGTGTGTGATCCTGCTAACCAGCTCTACTTGGAGGGTCAGGGGGACTTAGTTCGTAGGTTACTAACTAAGATAAGTAAGGATACTATAATGGTCATAGGAGTTATTAACCCATAAGTTCCCCTGACACTCAGTAGTTCTCAATTTCCTTTCCATGATCAAATTCAAATAGGAACCTACTAACCCAGACCCCTGATTAATAAACCCCCTCCCCTTATTAGGGATTATAATAGAGATCCTCGTATTAAAGCCCTTAAAAGGAGGGGGTTGATTAATCATGGGTTTACGTTAACTAAGTCTCCCTGACCCTAAGATGTAGCAGTTGAAATCTCCTCCCATCGTCTCAACATAGGTGCGCAAGCCCACAGAAGAAAAGAAGCACCGAAATGTGAGGGTGGTTCCCAAAATTAGGGCTACCTTTTTTTTGGGGGGGGCCTAAATAAGCATCATAATTCGGGTTTATATTTAGGTCCCCCTATCTAGGGAAACTACCAAATCCACAATGGGAAATTCACGATGAGGATGCCCAAAGCCTTCCAACATCGCAGAATTGCAAGGACCCAGCCACCTAAATTGGACCCCGGCATAGGTTTTCAGGGTTTGGGGTCTAGTGTTTAGGGAGTAAGCTTCAACAACAATAGCTCTCATGCAAGTGCAAGACATGGACAAGTTAATCGGCCACAATAACCAGGACCGTCTTAGACAGCCCGAAAAGGTGAAATGTTACATGTGTATCTTTATTGTCTCTTTGTGCAAGGATAGAAGCTCATATGGTAGTTTCCCCAACTAAGGGGACCCCAATATAGACCCAACAATATTATAATCCTTGTTTTAGGGACCCCCAAAAAGGTACACCTAATTTTGGGGAACCCTCATATCTGCCAAAGCACAGAATGCCACAGACGCCAGGGAAGATATAGCGTCCGCAACTCGTGGCCAAAGCAGGAAATCGTGAGACACCTGTAGGCTCTTTGAGCAAAATTACCCTAAGGATCCAAGGCCCCATATACTAGGGTTTGAGGGCCCAGATACTATAATGCTAATGGTATTTGGGGCCTAAAGCCCTATTATTTGGGTCCTTGGACCCTTAGTGTTAGGTACTCCCATGTACAACCAGGTGCCTTTAATACAATGAAACCAAACAGCTCCATAGTTTTGGCGCATGTCTAACACAACCACATAAGATACTGTCACAAGCATTAGCTAGGAGTGTTGGCTGAAAACTTTTTAAAGGGCGGTTTAAGGTTCATAGGTTGGGTCATTCCCCCTCCCAGTAACTGTCCTTAAAGGGGCCTTATTGAGGGGGTTCTTATAACTCCTATAACCCTTTGTGGTAACAGTTACTGTAAGGGAGAATGACCCCATTCATAAGGTTTAGAGCTCCAGTTATCTTCTCAGAAGAGGCAAGCCACATCTTCACATCCAACATCTGGGGTACCGTCGTTTCGCGCCCTAAACCCTAAACCCTAATGCGTCTTACCCTAGCCACCAGGAGAACATGTAAATGGGGACCAGCCAGATATGCAGGGTTTAGGGTTTAGGGTTCAGGGGGGTAGTTTTTGTTAGATTAAAGGGGTCAGGGTTTAGGGTCAGGCCAAGTTTCAAACCAGAAGGTACATCAGCGACACAGAGCCGCTCGCGCGCGAACGGAGGAGAGCCTCGGGCTTTAGCTTTTTTGGGGGGGGCTAAAAACCCTTTGCCTAAAAGAACAAATCCTTTTGCCTCAGGCAGATGTTCACGTAACGTCTGTCTCATGTTGCTTCCGAAGCTCAGGAGAGATCTCAAAAAAGGGCTTCCTTTCATATATCTCCACCATGATACGCAAGGTTCACAGACCTCCATTACCTTTCTATATAGCGGCGACCTATCTGTTAATCTTTTTTGGGTAGTTTCACCACAGGGTTTTTTCCCAGGGGCAGTCCTTTCAGCTCCCCACAAGCCCGTGCCCAGGTACGGGTCGCTATGCATAGTAAAGGGTTGAGAGTTTAGCGTAACAGCGAAACCCTAAACCGCGTGCGTATGTGCCCCCAAAACCATGCAAAGCAACTCAGAAGCCATGGAATCTTATGGCATTCTGCAAAGGTGCCTGACACGAGGTAATCCAGTTGAAAGAAGAAGCCTTTGACATCTTGTGCTTCTCACCCATGTCCTCATATAGACCCCTAATCAGTAACCCGCCTCCCCTCAATAGGACTAAAATATGGATCCTAACATTCAAGCCCTTAAAAGGACGGGGTTATTAATCAGGGGTCTACATGACTGCGTTTGGCCTGGAAAGAAAACCATCCTTAAGCAAAAGCATACACAAAAAGATCTACTGCAGGTCTGCATGCCCAGCAGCCAGACTATCTTCCCAATAGCCTTGCTTCAGCGATGCCTCATCTGAAGTTGTCAAAACTTTTGGGCCAGTGGAGATGCCCCCCCTCCCCAAGAAGCGAAAAATGCATGGTTGCATGGTGACATCAGAGACGTCTGCCTTTCCTAAAAGGATTGACATGGAATGGAATCCCAAAAGTGACTTCATAAAGACTACTATCTCTGGCTTCTGAAAAGGGCACGGCATGGGTTTTATATTAGGTTGGGTACCATTTGCAAATTAAATAGGTTCCCGGAGTGATGTCTCTTTTGCATGCATGGTTGCTGGTAGGTAGAAGGGCTGAAGGAATAGCTTCTGGCGACTGAATACGTGGTTATGCAGCGATCACTGCAGGGCCTAACCCTCAGTAAGCAGGGTTTAGGGTTTAAATCGTATTGGGACTTGCTTCAGAAAAGCGGTTTAGGGTTTAGGCGGAATTGCTGCAGCAAAAGAAAGACACTCTGGACAGTGATGCTCAATTCATGTACTCTCCGTAATAATGAACCTCCCCACTGGGCTAATGTCGCATTTCAGAATGATGTTAAGGATGATGTTCTACCAGGGTCGGGTAGTACTAATGGAGTCGGGAGGTCATTCTGAGGGAGAGGGGATTTGATCAGGCCAAGCGATCCACAACAGGCAAACATGTTTGCTTGTTTGTTGAAACCCTAAACCCTAAGCCCTGCCTTTCTCGGCTGCCGCTACCCATAGCCGCTTCAACAACCTATACGGTTTCCTTATGGTTCTCATTTTGGCATGAACCCTCACCAAAAGCACAAGCAACGAACCACTAGCCTTTGTACACGAGTGAGGGGCGTGCTTCGTTGTCAGGGTTTAGGGTTTCGGGTTTAGGGATTGAGCTCCCGTTTTGGGGGCGCCGTGGGTGACCGTGCGATGTGTACACAGCTTGCAACCCAACATCCACCCTACCATCCAATCAACTCAGCTACCAGTTGCAAACATGAAGCCGCAATTTCTGAATCACGCCAAACTTTAAACTCTCACCCTAACATGGTATAGCTGCAAACGGTTAGAGGCAGCATGGTATGCACTCCTGGAGTTGGAGATTATCTTTCCTTAAGGCAGCTGAATTCATTTTCGTCCCGGAGCAAGTACTTTGATAGAACGGAGGTGCCCTGTTTACGCCCCGCAATACTGTGATCTGATTTTGATTTTTGGTACCTGCCGCATAAATAGGCTACATATGGGATGCAGCGCAGGGAGTCTTACCGCCACAGACTTGATAACTGGTATGCTTGATCATGATTACGGGCGTAAAACTTTTGCCAGTCAGCTGCTAAGCCCAAGATGTAATCCCACCCCCCAAACATCCCCAAACTAGCAAGGAACTGGTACAAGGACTACTGTCCCTCACTTTTTGGAAAGGGTTCTCAAATTGGTTCCACGTCAGCTTGTGGAAGAGCATGGGTTTGGGCTTGAAGTGATTCCTTCATACTAATGCTACCCATAAGGGTAGTCGTGTGTGTGTGTGTATATGTATATATGTATATTGGGGGGACATATTTAGCATTTTGGGTGGGAGGATGGGTTGAATGTACTTATGAAAGCATTAAGCATACTGAGCCCCAGATTGATGGGTCTCCATATTACTCTGAGGGTACGAAAATGTGGGTTCCCTTTGTTGAGCCTCCCGGCGGCTGCTAGAGTCGTCGAAAGGGTCATCAACATTTAGGCCCCTAAACCCCAAACCCTAAACCCTAAACCCCTAAACCCCTAAACCCTAAACCCTAGGTTTAGGGTTTAGGGTTTAGGCGCATTCCGTTATCTAAAGGAGCTCGTGCGTGTTCATGGAACCCACAGCGCTACCAATTATTTGGGTATCTGTTGAACGAAAGGCATCAACCAAGCGTGGAGGGCTCATGGTAGATTCCATAAGTGAGGGAGAACCCCAATGCAAACCCTTACCTATTGAAGTGTTTATTGGGACGCCCGCCAAAAACATTGCCTGCAAAACCGACATTCAAAGAGAGGCAAGCTGTCCTGCACCCACAGTATTTTGCAGAATAATCTCTACACAATCCCTTATAAAGACCCACAGAATTCCCTTATCCACCCTCTACATACTAGGAACTCTTTGGACACCCCACTACCTGGTATCCCACTACTATCGAGGCCATATTCCTTCATTCTTTGGGTCTACATGAGTAGTGTTTTTTGGTGGTTACACCCAGTAAGATTATATTCCTTATATGAAATACTATACCCCAAAAGGAGGATATAATCTTACTCTATATTGGGTACCATAGTATCCCCAAATACAATACTACTCACATGGTTAGTAGGGTACCAGGTAGTGAGGGACCCTAAGAGTCCCTAGGACTACAGCCCCCGGGTCCCTAGGCGCCCGGTTTATCAGTGTCAAGCTCCTGGTTCCTTCAGTGTAGAAGGGTTTAGAGTTTTAGGGTTTTAGGGTTTTAGGGTTTAGGGTATTAGGGTTTAGGGAGGAAATCTTGCACCACCCTAAGTAGCGGCGGTAATGGTCATTACAATACGTTGGGGATACAACGCGGTGCGAGATTTCCTCCATCCCCTTAAACCCTGAACTTGTTTGGGGCTAGTAGGGAATAAGGGAATAGGATGTATGGGGATGATGTAGGGATTATATTCCTTGAGATTCCCTACTAACCTTCAACCCTAAACCCTAAACCCTTGAGATTCCCTACTAGCCTTCAACCCTAAACACTAAACCCTAAACCCTACGTAAACCCTAACCTTCAACCCTAAACCCTATGTAGCAACGAAATGTCAGAGCCCAGCGGCTTGGATCTTGTACCGCATTAGGATCCTTAGTCAGCGTGTTGTTGCTTACTTTAAAAAGGGGTTAAAGGGTTAAGGGTTTAGGGTTGAGGGTTTATAGGCTGAAGGGTTTAGGGTTTAGGGTTTACAGGCTTAAGAGTTTAGGGTTTACGGTTTATAGACTTAAGGGTTATAGGGTTTAGGGTTTATAGGCTGAAGGGTTTAGGGTTTAGGGTTAATAGGCTTAAAGGTTTAGGGTTTAGGGTTTATAGGCTTAAGGGTTTAGGGTTTAGGGTGTACTGTAAAAAGGGGTTATAGATTACATGGACCCCCCCCCCCCCAGTAAGAGTGACTATATAGGATAGGGGGATTATATTAGAGTCCTCTTATATTCCTATTGTAACACTGGGGGGGGGGGGAGGGGTCTACCTAAGTTGTAGGACTGGTTATACAAGGTTTTTGAGGCGTATTATACAGGTTATGTAGGGTAAAGGTATATCGCGAAACGCTAGTGTTGTCTAAACAAATTTTTGAGCGCTATAGGATATCACCTAGTTAGAAATTGGGGGCTTCCCCTATCTAGCCGGTTTGAACAGTCCTGGCGCTCGAGGGCTGCCGTTCAACCTTTTGTACCCGCCTCAAAAACAAACATGGATCCCCCGCAAAACAAAAGCAGGCCGCCATCGTTTTGAAACGAGGCTGTACGGGCCCGTATGTCATTCTTGAGGATTTCTACTCGGTTTACGGTTTAGGCCTTGTAGGGTCTAGGGCAATGGTGTTTGGGGCTATGCATCATCCCTGGACCCTCGTCTGATCCAGACTCAAAGAAACAAACCCTAAACCCTCTACCCTAAATCCTGGACCGTATACCCTAAACTCTATACCAAGTGGTTTGCCCACCTAGGCCTTGTACCTAGAGTCCCCCTTGAGTAGATAGAATATTAGGGTTTAGTGTTTAGGGCCTACTGTTAATATGGAATTCCCCAAATGCAAAGTTAAGATCTTCATATCTCCCTTATTCTGTCTACTTAAGGGGGGCTATACAATAGCCCCTTCTTAGGGTACCGAATTATGTTTACAGCACATATACCACACACAAAGATAGGATAAGAGGAACCCAAATAGTGGGTACTGGATGGGTGTTCGGAGGGTCTAGGAGTGTGGGTGTTCTCGGGAAAAACTATATAAGCACAGCCAGGCAGAAAGCGGTGAGCCAGAACACAGTATTCCTAGTTCGGACCAGAAAGCCGCAGACCAGTTCCTACAAAGGCAAGACAGCACAGCAAGACCCCCAAGTAGACAAAAGAACCTCTGAAGCCCGCCTGCACCTGCCCCTCCCCCAGTGCAAAGAAGCCCCATTTAAGGCAATCCTAAACCCTAAACCCTGAGCCCCATTTAAATCCAATCCTGAACAGCCTGCACGGCTTACAAAGAACAAGAATCCCCCGCCTCCAAACGAGAAAAAACATAGAATACAGGGTTTAGGCAACCCAAAAAAGGACAAATGCTCGAGAGTCCAGGTAGTGTAGTGCAGAGCACACAGCAATTGCTTCTGCATTAGGAGGATTCTAGGAACCTCCAACTATCAGGTGACTATATAACGGGATCCGAATTTGGGGGCTGGGTTGGCGATCATCATGTGGAGGAGAGTTGTGCCTTCAAAAGCTCTTTCCCTTGCTCAGAGGAAGTTTTCCGAAATGTGCGAGACTCTAATTACATTCTACCCGCTTTGGGGGTCCTCAAGCTTCTGTCTAGACATACAAAACTAGGTACCCTACCAAACGGGGTTGGGTATGAGGATTCAGGTAGGGAATCCTAAGCCCTAAACCCTAAACCTTAAACCCTAAACCTTAAACCCTGAAAAATCAGATTGGGGTCACTGTGTGGCATTCTACGGGAACAGTTTGACCAACTCCCAATTTCGGGGGTCCAAGAATTAGGGGTCACTTTCGAATCCTTATAAAAAGGTCTATGGCAGATTCAGGTTCATATCACCTATTTATGGAAGCCCCGTGCTCTGTTCAAATTACTTGACCACTTCAGCCGGTCCTTCAACAGCCTCTCCTCCTAGTTTAGAGATGCTCTAGGGTTTAGGGTTTAGGACTTAGGGTCCCTAAACCCTGAACCCAAAACCTTAAACCAGGTTTATTGTTTAAGGCTTAGGGTTTTGGTTTAAGGTTTAGGGTTTAGAGCCTGGACATGCAGATGCAAGGTTTGAACTGGCTCGGGGATTCATACGCCCAAGCTCTAAAGTCCATGCAGGTTTAGGGTTTAGGACTTAGGGTTTAGAGTTTAGAGTTTATGCTTTAGGGTTTAAGGGTATAAGGGTTATTATTCCTTGCCCTACTACCCCCGCCACTATACTACCATAGCACCCTTCTGGGTTCCTCAGAAATTTGCCTTACTTCGGTAGTAGGGGAACCCTATTAATGCCTGCATAGAAGCCATGTCCTCGGCCAGAAAAGTCTCCAGCATCCAGAGAAGACAATGGAAGCCTCCGAGCATTCAGCCAGAACCCGACCCCCTGTCCTTTCAAGGGATTTACGGAACAAAGGTTTACTTCAGAACATGGAAACCACTATTTAGGGTTTAGGGTTCGATTCTATTGCATTCGGGAGGTGCGCAACTGAGACCCTACTTCTGGATACTTCTTTATGGCTGTTGTGACTCCCAGCTTACTGTCGCATGCTCCCCGGAAATTGCTGAGGTCTGCTGTTGCATACTTACATGAGGGCTATAATAATTTAGGCTACATCAGGGGGACCCCTATCTTCCCAAAACTGCCGCATGCCTGTGTTGTCCATGATTCATACATGCATGTCCCACAACAAGGCTTCGTTGCAAAAAGGGTTTGCGGCAAACCGAACAGTTCTGCTGCAACGACGCGGAATGGCCGCCCAAGCCTGTTACGAGCCGAACCGTTTTGATTTGCAGCCAGGTGTCGTCAAAATAGAAAATTAACCTTGTCAACACCAGTGTGTGTTTAGACTGCGAGCACGGTCACTGTACCTGTTCATTGTTACTGCGTCTCAGGCCTATTGGGTGTCAGTCTCTCAGCTCTAGCATGAAGGTATCTACCTCGAGCTCAAGGGGCCTGGGCGATTAACTGGAGTCGCAGCTTCTACAAGATACGGGTTCTAGGGCAAACGGAATTGGGAAAGGATAGCATCAAGGAGGCCACTCCAGCACAACTAGTATAAGTACCAACATCAGGGTTTAGGGTTTAGGGCTTATCATGTTGAGGTCTGTTTGAAGTACCTATGCCAGAATTGTACAGCAAAGTCAGGAACCCTAAACCCTAAACCCTAAACCCAGGACTATTGGTAATTATGTAGGCCCCTAATCAAGGAATCCTGAAGGGTGCCCCGTATGAGGGGGACCCTTAAATCAGGACTCCCCTAGACCTCGCCCAAAAAAGGGTGTTATAGGGTTCAGGGTTTAGGGTTCAGGGTTTAGGCTTTAGGGTTTAAGGACTATTATACTAGATAGTAGTTTCCATTTTCTTGTCCATTATCCCCATCGTCTTTTCCATTATCCCAATATAACCCCTGTATAACCCTAATCCCTTAAACTATGCTTCTCGCAGTCAATGACCCTCCGCGGACCATAAATCCCGTCCAAGCCGCCAAAAAGAAGTCATCGAGCCAAAGCAAGATGTAGCTCAACCAGAGGCAGCTGAGGCCAATCATCACCACCAGTATGATCTCCAAGGCCATCTTAGGAGGCAGCGGCTGCAGGTAGAGGTGGGTGGGGGGAGGCGGAGGAGGCGGTGGTTGGCACTGGCCATGGTAGTATAAGCATCATTACAACTATCGGTAATTTTATTAGTGACTATTTGTATTATTAATCAATATCATGACTGTCACGTTACAGTTATTGTTCTTATTGTAATTAGAAGTATTCTTATTATTATCATTAAACTTTTTGTTTTTCGTAGTCGCAGTGCCATCAATGATCATCCTCCAGCTGGTGTCCCCACCCAATATAGCGAGCCCCAAAGGATTACCATTATGCTTTGCGGTCACGCTAGTGCGGGGAGTGACATAATCTATCTCTGCTAGGACGGGAACAGCAGCCCCACATGGATTTTAGAGATTGACAGGCGCATTTCAGAAAATGTCGCGTTGTCGGGCCACACTTCCTAGATTGCAAGATTGGGTCGGTGGGGTTTTATGAGGCGGCTAGAAGCCATTAGTTGCATAACCGCAATAAGCTGCTGTGGGGGCTCGGGAGTCCAGTATCCATCCTATAATCCTATACTTCTAGAAGGACGATGGAGTATTATCACATGAGCTACTGTCAAGATTTGCTTTACCAAGGATTAAGGGTGGACATAGGGACCCTCTTGTAGTTCAGTATAGCCCTTAATATAGTCCCTAATATGGAACCCATGTCCATTAAATTGGGTAGGAAATATTGACTGTTGCTCACATACGGATAGCGAAATGCAGAGAAGCGTTCAGTTGGCTTGTCAGGAGCCTTCGGCTTGCCGGCCTCATCCACGTTTGCTACACTCCAGCTTTCAAAGCATAGTCAGCAGACCTCTCTTAGGGTTTAGGGTTTAGGGTTTAGGGATTAGGGTTTAGGGTTTAAGGTTTAGGGTTTAGGGATTAGGGTTTATTAGGGTTTAAGGTTTAGGGTTTAGGGATTAGGGTTTAGGGGCTTTCTTGTGCCCTAAACCCCTAAACAAAAGGCAGAGACTGCCCTGATGACATGCCATTTTTGGCCCAAACCTAATTTCCAGGATCTGTCTTTAGCCGACCCAAAAGCGTGACCAAGCGGTTATCTGCTAGCATGCGGGGAGGGCCCCCCTAGTTGCAAGCCTGGTTATAAGTTGACTATAACAGGAATAAGACTGGTTGTAGGTCCCATAAGCTCAAGCTGTGGGATTTGCGGGTTAGGTAACTAGCAGGCCCTACCCCCTGCTAACAATTATCTTGTCGGAAAAATGGATCGGCCAAAATGATTCTAGTATTCTTCGCTACCAGCAGCTCAGACCCTAGACACTCATATGAGCCACAGTCGAAACTCCTAGTATCCCCCTTAGTAAGCCCTATAATACTCCCGTATATAATCCCCTTTGAGGAGCTTAGACTAAAGCTTACAGGGAACGAAGGCTTTAGGGAACCCTGAACGCCCTGAACCCCCAAAATTCAGCATGCCCTTTCCTCAACCTAAAGCCCTGACCCATCCTACCTCCAACCATCCTTCCTGGGTTAGGGTTTAGGGTTTTAGGGTTTGGGGTTTAGGGTTTTAGGGTTTAATTAGGGCTTACGGTTTAAGGTTTTAGGATTCAGGGTTTAGGGTTTTAGGATTTAGGGTTTTAGGGTTTAGGGTTTAGGGTTGCTGAACCGGGACAAAGCTAAGTTACCATAATCAGGAAACCCCATTATGTGCTATTCACCCATACTATGGTAAGTTTAGCCCTGACCTGAACCCTAAACTTTAACCCTTGTAGTACCCTAACCCCCAAACCCTATATACCCGGATTATGGTAATGTAATTTATGGCCTTAAACAGCAACCCTGTCATTGCTTCAGAGATGCCCAGTGGTTCCACTCCAATGCCCACACCTTCGTACATGTTTGTTGAATACCAGGACTCTCCTTGTACTCTTCAAATAAGGGGAATACGGTCCCTTGTCGTGGTATAGACCCCTTTATGTAGGTAGAATATGGCTTTGGGTATCTTATAATAAGGTCCCCATATACCCCACATTCTATCTACTTAAGGGGGACCATATATAGGGGTACATGGAGGGCCTAGCTACATGACCCGGGGGATCCAAGTCTGTCAATGTTACCTACTTTGGGATAAAGTTCCTAAACCCTTAACCCTAAAAGGGTTCTAGACCCTAAACACCAAGATCCTAAACCCTAAATCCTAACCCTAAGATCCTACATTTTGTTTACTTTGGGCTACAGTTGGATCCTTAGGGTAGGGATTGTTCAGAAGCGACGGTCTTCCTTTGTGGGTGGTTTGGAGGCGTTACATATATTGCTTACAATTTCAGAATAGGCTTTAGGCTTTAGGGTCTAGGGTGAAGCTTGTGTGAATGAACCAATTTCGTGTAAAGATCACTGAGGCGGATGGCGGTCGTGTTGTAGAAATACTGTTTTACACGGCCTGTTCGTGTTTGTATATGGGTTTCAGAAACAGGCCACTTAGCGCCCCGATAAAACAAAGGTTTAAGTTGTAGCACCTACGATAGGGATGAGCAGTAAGACCGGCGCGCCAACCTTAAACCCGAAAGCAGATACCCTAAACCTGAGGCGAAAGTTGGGTCCCAAACTCCGTGGCCCTCTGTCACACTTACAAAGAACCCTCAGGGGTCCAAGTACCCAGCAAAAAAGCTTTAGGGTACGCAAAACCCAAATATTTTGGTACTTGGACCCTTAGAGGAACAGAATAGACACCCTAAACCCTAAACCCTGTAAGTTTGATGAAAGTTGGGTGTGCCTTGTAGGAGACGTCTGAGCGCCGGAAATCTGAAAACCTGGGGCTAGGAGTGAAAGATTCAGGATACTACTATTCAGGGTTTAGGGTCTAGGGGTTAGGGTCTAAACTCCTTAAAGCGGGTTATAAAGGGGATTATATAGGGGAGTGTTATAGGAGATATTAAGGGGGATGGAGTTAAGACTATAGCTCCTATGAGTATGCATGTTCGACTATAGCTCATATGCGGGCCAGGAAAAGAGCCAGGGGCCAGCTTGGAAGCTCCGGCCAGTTGTTGGGTTTAGGGTTTAGGGTTGTTGGCTTTAGGGTTGTTGGGTCTAGGATTTAGGGTTAAGGATCTAGGGTTTAGGGTATAGGGTTCTTGGGTTTAGGGTTGTTGGGTTGTTCGGTTTAGGGTTTAGGGTTTTTTGGTTTAGGATTTAAGGTTCAGGGTTTAGGGTTGTTGGGTTTAGGGTTGTTGGGTTTAGGGTTTGGGATTTAGGGTTTAGGCAGTTCAGGACATCGGAGTTCCGCTATCTTGTTTGCAAACTCTAAACCCCACATGTCCTCATATACCTGTCATATCCCTATACATCCAAAAGCATCACCGTATATTCCTGCGTAGCGTCTGTAACCCCTCTGCTGGGTCTGTATTGACTTTAGAGATCGTCAGGGCTGCAAGGGTGTAGGGTTTAGGGGCTTTTAGTGGGAGGTTCTTGGGTAATCATAACCCAGTTAGGACCATGTAAGGGGACTTAGGGGGCTTCTGATTGGGTTTTCGGAAGTGATTAAAGCCACTTTGAACCATAATGGAGGACATAGGGGGCTCATGACTGGGTTCTAAGCGCAAATATTTAGGGTTTAGGGTTTAGGGTAGGTTCAAATTACCCATGGACCTCTTTCTGGGATGCAGACGTCTTTGTCACAGGCCCCTGAAACCCAGCCTGAGCTGCGTGCCCTCCATCCCCTCAAGCCGCAAACAGCTCCCGTTTGGGATATGACGACAACTACAACCTTACGTTTCATATCGGGTTTAGGGTTTAGGGTGTCGTGTTTGGTAAAAAAAACACGGGTTATTTCCAATAATGACACAGTAAAACAGAAATTCCTAATCTCCAAACACGAAGCAGTGGCACTGCGTGGAGCAAGGAATCGCCCGGCAGTAGCAAAGACTACAACAAGTACTCTAATGAACAAGAGTTGTTTTTTTTGTTGTTTGTCGTGTGTTTTGGGTGGTTATAGGAAGGAACATGCATATATAGATAAACAAAAGGGTGTATATATATAGAAATAGACACACATATATATATATGTGTGTATAACTTTTGGGGCTAGATAAGGGACCTATATTGTTGGATTCTGCTACGGTGCGGAGAGCCAGATCGGAAAGACGTTGGAAAATGAAATAAGAGCTGTGTCTAAGCATACGGGAAAATGTCTCTATATTATAAAACCTATATAATACATTCCCGGGTCAACCCTTTAGGTACCTATAATAGGAGTATAAGGGAATTCCAAAGGGTTAAGGGTCTAAGGTCCGAGCTAAGTCCCAAGGAGTCTTATAACACCTACAGCAGGTATATTAAACCCCCCAAAAATAATTCCTGGCCGTTGTATCATATGCACAGCACATCAAAAAGAGCCCACATGCTACACAAAAATCTGTCTACTAGGGTGATTTTTACCAGGTACAACCTAAACCCTATGAGAGGGGACTGTTGTGGCGTGT
>CAJNIZ010009514.1:0-13291 GCA_905231905.1 Symbiodinium pilosum
TTAGGGTTTAGGTTGTAGGGTTAGGGTGCCAGATTGCGGTGCCTTGTAGTGGCTTCTCCATCATCCAAAATAAGTTCGAAAGTTTGGGAACCTCTCAGAGGACAATTGGACAGGTTCCCTGGCAAACACGCTGCGGAGAGGATTGCGTGACGAACCCACGTCTACCAAAGCAATTCAAAAGCCTACTTCTGGATTTACATGTGGAACCCCAACACCCCGCCACAAATGCTAAGCAACGTAGTGGCCTAAATGGTTTGGATAGGGTTCGGGTGTATGCAGGCTATACTACAGCTACTTAAGGCTGCTGGAACATATTCATCCGTTACAATATCTAGGCTTAGCCCCGAGACCTTAACCAAGACACTCCCTTCATCATCTGCTGCACGCGTGTGTTCACGTTTGTGCCCAGCGCGTAGGAACGCTCAAAGATATGATCTTGGCGGAAGTGTCGGAACCTGGTCTGCACCTAAGCTGCTCTTGTTTAGGGTTGGACGGTCACAAAGGTTTTGCGGTCAAAGCAATCAAGCCGTTGGTGCTTGAAAGCCGTAGAGCCGTACAAACTCGTTGATGCAGTTAAGACATCCAGTCCTCAACCCTAAGCTCCAAGCCCTAAGTCTAGCTCACTCAGATACTAAAACCTCGCCCGAATTACCCTCGATGTCTCAAGATATTTTCTGCGAGAGCCAAGAGTGCCCATGAGAGCCAAGATATCTTCCAGACATATTCACTACTTTGACATCTGGGGAATCAATTAAGGGCCAAAGGCATCCAAGGGCTGGCATACAAAAGGCGATCATGTGGAAATGAACTTCATGCAGCCGGGCGTGCCTCATAGACAAATTTATACCCTGTAACACCCTGCACACCCAACGAGGGGCCAATACTCAGTACTCAGAACAGGTAGAGGTCGATCCTAAACCCTGAACCCTCACTGAGGTGTGAGTTGAAGCTTGAAAGGCTTACAGCTTGCCGCCATCTGGAAACCCTCTGCGCTCAGACCGCATTTTGCGTGGTCTGTGATCTCAAAGGCATGAAAGAAACCACGTCATACTGATACTAAAACCCCCCCCGGCCCTAGTATCAAATATGGCCGCGCAGTGATTATATAAGGTTTCTTATCGGTGAATTTTGACAATTGAATATGAGGGGCTGGAGGCGGGGATATTCAATAGTAGTATGAGGGGGTTACCATGTATCTCATGTGTGTACTTTTGCTTGTGACCCTTTTGCAGCGGCCTTGGCAAGGTCCGAACGGACTGAGAGGTCTTCACCCTAAAGCCTTTAAACTGAGCCCACATTACGAGCGGAAGAAAACAGATCTGTTTAAATAAATGTAAGAAATCCCATGCCCCCAAAAAGTATGAAGGATCCCTAAACCCAGTATATCCCTATAATATCCCTGGAATATCTCTATGTAACCCCTACATCCCCTCTTTAGAGGATCCCTAACATTGATCCAGTAAACCCGAGAGCTGGAACTGCCCAGGCGCTTTGTTGATGGCGGCAAGTCGGACCTCAGCTGCACAGTCAAGCGATGGTAACGCTAGGGTTTGGGGTTTGGGGTTTGGGGTTTAGGGTTTGGGGTTTGGGGTTTAGGGCTTGGGGTTTAGGGTTCAGGGTTTAGGGTTTAGAGTTTAGTGTTCAGGGTTTAGGATTTAGAGTTTAGGGTTCAGGGTTTGGGATTTAGAGTTTAGGGTTCAGGGTTTAGGGTTTCGAGTTTAGGGTTCAGGGTTTAGGGGTTTAATGTTTACCCTGAGTTTGCTGGTGTGTGGTTCACCCTAAGGTTTAGGGTAAACCCTTCGTAAACCTGGATAACCTCATTCTCTCGAGCCTAAACCCTCAGCCCCAGACCTTACCAAATGATCTAGCGCTGAGCTCGGCCATTGCATAAAGCTCTTTTCGTGGAGTTCAGTGTCTGCGCTTTGGCGGTCAGGGTTGTGTCCCAGGAAAATGTAATGTTTGGGACCTCGTGGTTCAGTCTTGAGAGGCTCAATGAGTTTTCATATGGCCGAGCACAAACCAAGTACAAAGGCTTCGCCACCTTAGGGCAAGCCGACTCAATAGAGTATTCCAGCAGCCTGAATAATGATCCTGATTATGCCCTTCTTATCCTCGTACTTTTATTCTACTATAGTATGATCTACTCATGGAGCATGGTCAGGGTTAGGGGTACCAAACGCAAATGCATTCCGAGCCTAACCTGAATCTATCCTGGTTTAGGGTTTAGGGTTTAGGGCTGAATATTAAGCGGTGTAGGGCTCGGGGTTTACGGCCAGAAACCTACGTCCTTAACTGAACCAAATAGAAGACTCCAATATAAACCCCCAAACGCTTTAATCCTTATCACAAGGACCACCAGAAAATAAGACAGGTACCCCTAATTTGTCCCCCCAATTCGGGAGACACCCACTTATTCCTGCCATTTTTGCCCAGAAACCATGGCTGGCGATCTCGCCTGCTGCTGGTTGATCCGGTCCATTTTGTCGCGGAGGAACCTCCCGCAGGGCTTAGGATGGTTTAGGTTTTTGGGCTTAAGGCCTAGGCCTCTTGAAAATTATTTGTATGTAAGGGTTTGGGACGTTCACGGAGAGTTGTTGAAGGTTAGAGGCACATAGTCAGAGTCCCCTAAACCCTAAACCCTAAACCCTTAAACGTAAGCTAAGGCAAAGCACCTTCGAGAGACTGGGTTCAAGCGACACAACCAGACCCAAACCAAGACACTAGGAAAGACCTAAGCCTCCTAAACCAAGCACACCAAATAAAACCTAAACCCTGAAGCCTAAACCCTGCACCGGGCAACTGCTAGGGGTTCCCCTTTCGGGAGGTCTCTTGTGAGGGAACATGTAGGGCCCTAAGGGTTAGGGTTCACGGTTCAGTGTTGAGGGTTTGAGTCTGGGGTGTGGGCTTTGAGACTTTGGGTGTACTCGGACCAAGCAGAACCCTCAACTTCAGGGATGTACACTACAAAGGCTAGACCCGACAACTTTCATGGGATGTGTGCCACGAATCCTACACCCTAAATCCTAGACCCTAAACCCTAACTCCTAGACAAAGTGCTGTCGGGTCTAGGTAGCTTAAGGCTTGAGGCTTTCTACTACTACGATTTTACGAAACTCTCAGAAGTCGAAGCCGGTTTTCCAGACGTGGATTCTTCCCAAAATTCAAACTATCTAAGATAATGCTACAGTTTCCCTAGAACCCCTTCAACAGACCTTATTACAGGACCCCCCTAGAAGTTTTGCAACATCCCCAGAAACCCCAAATCCTAAACCCTAAACCCCAAGCCCTAAACCCTAAACCCAAGACCCCTAAACCCCTAAGCCCTAAACCCTAAGCCTTAAACCCTAAACCCTAAATCCAAGACATGGTCTTGGCCTCGCGGCCCAGTCCTGCTGCTCCTTTCGCAGCTTCTGATCGTGGCCTGAGTTGTTTAGGGTCTAGGGTTGGGGGTTTAGGATTTAAGGTTTAGAGTTTAGGATTTGGGGTTAGGGTTTGGGGCTTAGGGTTGAGGATTGGGGGCTTAGGGTTTAGGGTGGGCTGTGGTTTATTTCAGGGTTGGGGTTGCGCGGATTAACGCTTACCTGAAATACTGGTTGGCTACGTTGGCCCACTGTCACAAAAATTGCAGATCCTTGTTATGGGCTACTGAGCGGCTACTGGCTTTTCAGGTATGGATCGCGAAAATCCACAGCTGAGGGAAATGAGCTTAGGGTCAGCTTCGGTGTAACTGTACAAACCCATAATAACCCCATTACCGTTCCCCATGTCGGTTCTTCTCAACATTACGGGCCCCTTTTTGGTTCTGGATTAGATTACGGCACCTAATATCTAGGGGTACCAAAATGGGACCCTAATTTGGGATCTACCCATGTGATCGTAAGGGATCTAGCTTCTAGAACCCGTTGGAAGTCATGCATGGTTGGGCCAGTGTGAAAGCTTAGCTTGGAGGCTGAGGGTCCTAAACCCTACAACCTAAACCTGAAACCCTAAACCCTTAACCCTAAAACCTAAACCTTACACCTGAAACCCTAAGACCCTGCACCGAGCCCTGTTTTTGAAGTCGTGGACTGCGAGTCCTCAGTGGGATCTAAGGTGATGTTGCGACATGCACCGTACAGGGCTTCGAAGTTTAGGGCTTATAGTCCCCCTTAAGTAAACAGAATAAGGGGTATATGAGGATCTTATATAATATACCCAAGGCCATATTCTATCTACTTAAAGGGGCCCATGGGGCTTTTGAGGTTTTTGTATTGTGCGTGAAAACCTCGAGGTCCCTCGGACGAGGTGTTGAGTGCAGCATGGTCAGCCCTAGATCGTTGTCAGGAGACCCTATGGTTCAAGGTTTGAAGGATTTTTGGTTTAGGGCTTAGGGTTCAAGATTTGGGGTTTAAGGTTTAGAGCTTAGGGTTGTGGTTTGTTTCAGGGTAAGGGGATTAGGGTTTAGGTGGTCAAGTCCCATGTCTGGTTAGTGGAGACGGGCAGAGGACCTGGGGTCTGCTTGTACTATCAATAAAACTCCAACAACACCAAGTGACTCTTCTGCAGATACACCAGACGCGCCTTCCAGGGATCAAGCAATGGACAGCATGTGCAAGTAGCCAGAAACAGTACTCTACATAGAGCTTTATCCGCAACGGCCCTGCTTCGTAAATACCATCTCATCCGTGACCCACAGCACTTGGGGCACTGAGAAGGAGGCTAGGCAGGCATATTACGAAACTCGAGAATTATCTAATGCCAACTCTATGGGTGGTTGTCAAAATTATGGTCCCTTTTTGGGTACCCTGAATATTAGGTGCCGTATTATAGTAGGGATCCAAAAAGGGACCATAATTTTGACAGCCACTCATATGAGACCATAAGATGTTACCTGGTTATGCACTGGGCCTTTCCTGCCTAGTCTTCTCAGCCACACCCTGGGGCGCTGCAATGCGAATGGCTTTGGGGGCGAAACGCTTCATAAAGATCCTAATAATTTAGGGAAGTGTACGCAGCTTACAATAGGGCTCTGGTATTATAGCCGAAGGTTTTTTGAGGATAATGTGTACACGAACCAAATGTTTACAGTCATTTGGGCATGTTGAACACCAAACCCTGAACTTCGAACCCCATATCTAACATAAACCCTAAACCAGTACGTGAACTCTAGTAGAATTCCAACATGACACGAATCCTTCCGCCCAAGGCCTTGTTCCATTCCATGAGCCCTTAACTAGGGTAGGTTTAGGGCCCTAGAGTGGCTTTACAGTGACTATACAGGGATTACGTGTGATGTAAATTTTGCAAATTATTAAACCTACGCTTGTGAACCTCCATATACTCCCAACGTACTTGCAGTTGCCGTTTCATTGTCCACGGGCATGTCCATTTGATTGGGCACTATTTGTAGAATCGCCCTGGTTAATTTTAATCCCTATACAGCTCCCACATCACCCTATATAAATATATTGGTATACTGGCATACCTCCTCAAAGATCCTATCTAACCCTAGATAAGGACAAACCTTTAACTCTTAACCCTGAACCCTACACCCTGAACCCTGAAACCTAAACCCTAAACCCCTAAACCCTAAACCCCTAAACCCATAAACCCCAAATCCTAAACCACAGCAGTTTCCGTGTTCTTTTTTTCAATTTGCCAGGAGCCGGCAGGGCCAGGCCTTGCCCAAGGCCCGGCTGCAGGGTTTAGGGATTTAGGGGTTAGAGTGTAGGGATTTTAAGGTTTAGGGTTTAGGATTTAGGGTTTAGGTTTGATAGCGTTTAGGATTTAGGGTTTAGGTTTTAGAGATTTGGGGTTAAGGGTGCCCTTCCCTAAACTCCAAACTCTGAATCAAATCCTAAACCCTTAAATATCCCTCCAGATCCTCATATCTCCTTACATGTCCTGGCATGTCCCTATATTATGAGTGGCCAACACTCAGGCCCTGCTGAAGCCCCTAACCCTACAGTCCCCCTTAAGTGGTTTAGGGTTTATAGGTGTTTGGCGGTTAAGGTTTAGGGTTTCGGGGAAATATGGGGTATACAGGGATCTTATTACCATATACACAAAGCCATGTTCTATCCACTTAAGGGGGACTATAAACACAACACCATTTTTGCATCTGGACTCCCGCAGGTCTCTGCCAGAAAGTGCAAAACCCCTCTTTTCCGTCTGAGAACTTCCCGTTTGAGAACCAAAACCACTAGTCATCTAACCTAAACCATAAGCTCTAAACCCCTTAAACCCTAAACCCTTAAGCTCAAACCCACACCCCAAACCCTAAACCCCTGAAACCCGAAACCCTAAACCCCTGAAACCCCGAAAACTCTAACCCTAAACCCCCTGAAACCCTGAAACCCTAAAGCCCTGAAACCTTTAAGGCCTAAACCCCTGAAGCCCTTTAGGGCCTTGTTCCAGGCCCGGCTGTACTCCAGTTTGGTCAGGCGCATTGCCAGGCCACGAATCAGGCGCCGGGTGTTTTCCAGCTCCCTGCGGACAAGCAGGCGTCAGGCGGGGCTTACATATGGTTTAAACCCTAAACCCTAAACCCTAAGTATACATGTAGTTTAGGGTTATAATGGGGTTATCTTCGGGGTTATATTAGGGTTATAACGGGGTTATATTGGGTTATATAGTAGGGTTTAGGGTTCAAGGTTTAGGGTGTAGGGTTTCAGGCTTAGGCCCAAGGCTTAGGTTTTACGGTTCAAAGTTTAGGGCTGGGTTCCGCAAAACAGGGGGTCCCTAAAACGGCAGTAGGTTATAGTCCCCCTTAAGTAGATAGAACAAGGGGTTTTATGAGGATCTTATTGTAATATGCCCAAAGCCATATTCTATCTACTTAAGGGGGACGATATTTACCGGGTATGCATTATATGTGTATACTGTACACATATAAGTATGTATTGGGGTTCGGGCTTAAGGGTTCCTAAAATTAGGGGTCCCTTTTACTCTTGGGGGAATCCCAATAAGAATAAGCAGCATTTGGGTTCAGGACTTTGGAACGTTTAGGTTGAAGGGTTTCGGGGTTCGGGGCTCAGGGGTAGGGGCTAAGGATCCTTAATTCAGCTATTACGGCCCAGCGGATCTTCTTTCACAGCTTTGGATGTATTATAATAAGATCCCCTGATACCCCAAATTCTATCTACTTAAGGGGGGGCTACACCCTACCTGGCCTGTAGTAGCAGAACATGGCGTTCCACCCCTTGGTCATGATACTGCCGGCTACCCGGCCGATCACGAAGGCCATCGCCTCGCCTGGGGCTCAGAGAGCTAACGGGGTTAGTAGGGAATGAGATAATATATAGGGTTTAGGATTTTAGATCTAAGGGTTTAGGGTTATTGTAATGTGGAGATTATGTGGGGATTATATTCTCTGAATCCCTGCCAAGCACCAATAAGTTTCAGGGCTAAGGCTTTAGCATTTGGCTTGCTCAAGGGGACCTTGTTCCCTTTTTACAGGATTTGGGATATGGGCTTCGGCAGGCGCATCGCACTGCACGCACGGTGATGGTTCCAGGGTCCCGTTTAGGGATTCAGGATTTGGGTTTGGGGTTGTGAGCTTGAGGTTCAGGATTTGGCTTGGGATTTAGGGTTTAATGTCTATGTGAGATACGGTTTGAGATTAGGCCATTGAGAAGCCAGAACTTGCGCTGTTGAGGGGTGTGTTAGGGCAACTATGGTGGCCTCGCCATAGGTGTACCTTACGTTCCTGAACAGCACCCCGGCCTAAACCCTAAGCTCCATAAACCCTAAGCTCCCTTAACCATAAGCCGTAAACCCTAAACCTCGGGTACTGCCCCCACCCAGTAACAGTCAATACTAGGGGTCCCATTAAGGGCTACATATAATCATATTATAGTTATTCTCCAACTGTTACTGAGGGAGGGCAGTACCCAACCTAAACCCTAAGCCCTTAACCCTTAAACCCTAAACCCCTAAACCCTAAACCCTAAATCCTAAACCCTAAACCCTAAATCCTAAACCCTAAACCCTAAGCCCTTAACCCTACATCGTCAGATGCCAGCTCTAAGCGATCTTCTCACATGCAAAATACTGGGCTGCTGTTAAGGAACTTAAATTAAGTTACCATAATGGGTATAGATAATAAATGATAGGTTTTCCCCAATACAGTAACTTAATTTAAGCTCCTTAACAGCAACCCAGAAAAAATCTCGCAGCACACCGCAGCGACTGAATGTACTCGTATTGGGGTTTAGGTTCCAGGGGTTTAGGGCTTAGGGTTTTGGGTTTACGGTTTGGGGCTTAGGGTTTTAGGGCACCAGGATAATTCTGCCCCAGCGGCGATCTGTTGCATTGAGCAAATACTTTGACATCCGGATCGCTCTCTCCCAGCTTTTCACCTACGCGGTGGGGCTTGCGGTTCGATATGACCACTTCAACAGAATTGCGGGAGTCTGAAAAGGGATGCCCGAAGGGATGCTAGGGTTTAGGGCTTACGGTGGGAAAGGTAACGTCACTGTGGAGAGGTCCCCTTCGAGGATTACACAAGTGATGTTTGGAGACAATGTCACATGATTGTGTGAGACTGGCTGGACCACAAGGACGTGCGTCAATCCCAGTGAACCAGTAGATAGCACTCAAGGAGCAAAGCGCTTGGGGTTCAGGGCTTGAGTTGCAAGGTTTAGGTATGAGGACCTAGTTGGCCAGGATGAACAGCAGTTTAGCCAACTGCTCATCTACTAGGCTTCCCTAAAAGCGGTCTGGCTTTTAGGTTAAACGCCTAAGCCCTAAACCCCAGGTCGTAGGTTGCAACCCTATGTCTGTCTAAAACTCCGTTTAGAGGGATGTAGTCAAATGGCATTTTTTCAAAAGCAGCATCCTGGAACTAAGCCAAACACAAAAGGCGCTCAATCTTCATCTCAAATTGCGGCCGCGTTTGTCCCTCAAACCTAAATCCTAGATTCCAACGGTAACTACAACTAAGGGTGTGTGCACACGACCCTAGCTAAGGGTGTGCTCGTTTTAGCCTCGCTATTCGAAGCCAGAACGGATTCCGGTCAAGTCGCACCGCAACATTCACAACACCTCTTGAAGCCTAAGCCTTTAGGGTTTGGGGTTAAGAGTTTAGGGTTTAGGGGCTTAGGGTTAGGATTTAACACAAAATACGCCAGCAGAAGCCTTACTGCACATTCCGCTTAACTGCTTTGCGGATATACAGCAAATAATGTGCTTTCCTTACGGCGCTAACTTTATGCTAGTCCTTGCAGAGAAACCTAGGGGGTCCCAACTGTGCTGATTTCAGGGAGCATGACGGTGACACAACTAGGTTCAACTTCAGTTACAGCAATTTGGGGAGAAGGAGGGTTAAATCAAGCCAACTACGGAGGAAGCACTGCTTCTCAAGGAAGAAAGCACATAATACTGTCCGGGCTTAGGGTTTTGAGCTTCTTGCGACGCCTAGCTCGTAACAGGAAACAAGGACTGCATTTGCAAGCGGTGGCATTGTCCCTGGCTTTGGGAACTTAATTGCAGTTCCCTAGCTGCAACCCACCCCAAACAAAAACCGAAATCAGTAATGTGAAGCTCCATTCTGTGAACTTTCTGCGCTTCAATTAGGAGTTCGTGTTTAGGGGAAAAGGTTTAGGGTTTAGGGCAGGGTTTACTGTGGGTTTAGAGTCTGGCCTCTGAAACATCCTTTGAATAGAGGAAGACAGGGCCCCATGCGCGCTCCTTCGGGCATCTGGTGCTCAAAGGGGGAGGGTCATTGACAAGATGAATATATAGATACATACGTATATATCTTAGCCTTTTCCGCCTTAACACTTAACCATGATTGCAAGAATCCAATTCCCCCCAATCCCCCCCTAAACCCTAAACCCTAAACCCTAGAGCCTAGTAGGTTGGACTAGATGCGATTTGAGCCCTCGCTCTCCTAGCTGCGGGGCTCTGGGATTGCCTTGTGATTTTTAGTAGGGAATACGGGCAATATGGGGGTTTCCCAAAATTAGGGGTACCTTTTTGGGGGTCTCTATAATAAGGACTATAGTATATTGGGGTCTGTATTGGGGTACCCTAATTTTGAGAAACTACCATATAATATCGATGTCTTCCCTGCATAATACGTTCTCTGATTCTCTGCTTGCAACCAGTAAGTTTAGAGTTTAGGCTTTTGGATTCTTTCTCACTGGGCTACACACCCCTGTGGTGTCATGTTTCGACTGGGCTCAAACCCTAGGGTTGTAGTTTGCTAAGGATCCACACGCTTCTCAACCCCATAGGTGCTCCAGACTGGCATCCTTCCGCCATCGCAGTGCGTGATTGCTAAAAATGGAATTTGGTCACAATCTTCCCCTACACACCTAGAGACGATGACGGCCTCAGTCTGAAGAATGAACCCTGAACCCAGCACCGTAAACCATACCAACCATGATCCCTCATCCCAAAAGGAGGATCCCGAGGCTGCAAGGTTACAACATGTTACAACGATGGGCCTCTACTGTTGATACTCAAAAACCTGCATGACCTTAGTATACTATGATACCATTATTCCCAAGGTTTCGGGTATTTAGGGTCATGCAGGATTTTTAGTATCCACTGTAGTATCCGCCGTTGACATCCACCCGCACAGATCCATAACGTTCCCCTGAAAAGGCTACGGGCCCATACTTCCAACTAGGGAAACATGCAGTCCTTCAGGAGCAGCCGCACACGAGCCTCATAGCGGGGTAGGAAGGGCTCCTGAATGCCCACCATGTCCTGATGGATTTAAGGTTTCGGGGTCCAGGGCTTGGGGCTTTCAAGCTTAGGGTGTACAGGGGTTCAGAGCTGTGGGGGTAAGACCGTACCAGGGCACATGGTTAAACGTTGAGCGCGGCCTTCAAGGTTTCGGGGTTCTGCGTCAGCACTTCTCTCTACTTTACCTGGAACCCTTGCAGAAGTCAATTTTCAGCCAATTCAAAGCATGAATAAAGAAACTCACTGGTGGTTAGTAGGGAATATGGGAATATAATCCCGATATAATCCTTACTAATAACATATTCCCATATTCCCTACTGACCACCAATAAGAAAAGGTGGCATCCCAAAAGATTTCGACTCCTGGAGCTCCTTCTTATGTCCGCTGTTCAACCTGCTGCCACGCATACCTTCCTTGAAAGTACCTGCCCAACTCTTTTTTTTGAATGCTGCCTCCCACCCCTGATTTAGGGTTTAGGGTTTAGGATTTAGGGTTTAGGGTTTAAGGTTTAGAGTTTAGGGTTCAAGGCTGGAACAGTAATGGGTATGCAATTACTACAGGCACGATATGTTAGTTTCCCTAGATAGGGGACTCCATAGATTGCGATGCGCCGACGAAATCCCAGAAAAGCTCCAGCCCCAACCCCTACGTAAACAGCTTGTGTGAAGGTTTAGGGTTTAGACCCTGGGTGGCATATTACGAAAGAGAAGTGTTGGCTAGAACGGTACTTGCAACTGGTACTTTAGGTGGACCCCCCACCCAGTAATTGTGACTATTTATGGATAATAAGGCTCATATTAGGGTCCTCTTATATTCCTATTATACCAGTATTACAGGGTGGGGGGTCCTCCTAACTGGTACTGTAAGATAACAGGATAACTTGAATTCTTCCCTACCTGGCAGCTCGCAAGCCCCTCCTGAAGCCGCAAGGAAGACTGAAACCCCAAGCCCTTACACTCCCGGAAACTAACATGGAAACCCAAAAAGGGCCCCATAAAGACTGCAGTCCTTCTAAGAGGGTACTATATGGGTTTCCATGTTAGTTTGGGGGAGTGTACCCTTTTTACCATTCCCTTATACAATTCAAATCTGTAGTGTCGTGCTGTTTCATGCCATAACTAACGAACAACTGCTGCTTTTTGATGGACCGTGCGAGTGTCTTGGTGTATGAACACCTTAAGCCCAAAAACCCTAAACATTAAACCTGAGGCCTACATCCAGACTGCCAACAAAAAAAAACACTGAAACAAAAAGAAACAAAACGAAACACCCCTTAAACCCTAGACCCTTAACCCCTTAAACCCTAAACCCTTAAACCCTAAACCCTGAACTCCCTAAAAAGGAAAGCTCAAAAAGTCGCTCCTTGGTTTCGAACCTGCAGGTGGCCTCTCTGATGTTGTAGAGCTTGTGCCTTGTAGGGTTTCATGGGCTTGGGTCCCTAAATAGGGGGACTCCAATATAAACCCCAATATACTATAGTCCTTATTTTTGGGACCCCCAAAAAGGTACCCCTAATTTTGGGAAACCCCCTCATGGGTTTGGGTCCCTAAACCACGGAATCTGGCCTTTAATGAAGGTATTTGGGTCTCAAAACCTAGGGTAACGAACATTAAGGGTACAAACTTGAAGTCCTTGATTGAGGGGTGTACGTTCCCTGAGACTGGGGACTCCGGGATCAGGACTCAGGGGGAGATTCCATACTTCGGTGTGCTCTTTGGTGGAGGGGGGAGGCGTTTACAACACAGGTTGTGGTAAAATTTGAGTATGTGGGGAGTTGCAGGTTACACGTGGAACCGTCCGACGCTGCTTGCATGGCCTTTTGACTTAGTAAGTCTACCCAATAGGCCCAAGAACCCCTGCCTGAGCCCCATATAACTCCTGTTTCTAAGTAGACCTGCTAAGTCAGGAAACAGCCTCCACCCTAAACCCTAAACCCTAAACACCTATCTGCAGGTTCTTCCAAGATCCTCCATGCACCTGCGGCAAACCACAAAAAAATGGAGCTAAGAGCCCCCAAGCTTAGGCTTTAGGGCTGAGGGCGACCCTAAACCCTAAGTGCCCAACCCTAAAACCCTGAACAATCCTATATCCTTGCCCATAAGTCCCTAGGCCATGAATCCTAAACCCAAAGCCCTAAATCCTATCTGCAACCCCTGAATCATAACCCCTAACCTTAATCCTAGACCCCACACAAATCCAGAACCCTGCTGGGAGCTCTTTTAACGTAATATGATAACTACTTAGTAACGGGCCTGGCTAAACTAAGTCAGGAGATCATCCGAGTAAATGCTCAGCCCCAATCCATGAAGTCCTACCCCTAAAGCCTAAACCCTAACAAAATGTTGAACCCTACATAACTTGGGTACTGCCCCCTAAGTAACAGCTGGATAGTAATTATAATATGGCTATCTATAGCCCTTAAAAGGACCCCTAATATAGAATGTTACTGGGTGGGGGCAGTACCCAACATATAATCCAGCGCTATGTAAACCCCAAGCTCATCTATGAGCCCCGCATACCCTAAACCTGCAACCCTAACCCTCAACCTACGCCCTAAACCAAAGCTTGAAACTGTCCACCCATGGGGCCTATATAGTCCTTATTACATGGACCCCCC
>CAJNIZ010009515.1:0-13289 GCA_905231905.1 Symbiodinium pilosum
CCCCCAAAAAGGTACCCCTAATTTTGGGAAACTCTAATCCCTATAATCCCCTATATAATCCCAGTTTCCATTTCATTTTCCATTTTCTTTTCCATTTGATTCTCCATTGTAGTAGGTACCCCTAATTTTGGGAAACCCCCATATTACTCCGAGATGTCCTGTGGCCCGGCAGCCCGAAGCTCGCCCAACGGTTGCAGCTCGGCATCATACAAAGCCACGAAGGTTGGACCCACAACCTTGGTCTCCCCCAAAAAAGGCCTTGAGTAGTAGTTTCCATATTCTTTTCCATTTTCCCTATATGACCCCTATATTATACTAGATTATTCTCGATTATTCTATATTTTCCCCCCCAGCCCTAAGTGACAGCTCGTGTGCATGGAGGCTTCAAAGATCTTCGCCCCTCTCCCTGTCTGACAACATGAAACCATGGCCAAGAAATCTAAGCCTTGGCCAAGCGACAAGGACGGCACCTCCAAGGACAGTTTTCATCGCTCGCACATCTTCACAAGCCAAGGTCATGCAGGCTGCATCAACTTGCCTCGTGGCGAAGCCCAATCTCCAGCACTGGGTGGGATGCTAGCGACCAGGGTTGCTTCAGAGACACGCCTGGGTCCACCGAGACTGAGTGTTCATCTTTGCATACCCAAACCCAAGAGCGCATGATCGCCATTGTTAGATCCTTGACTTCATGGCATTCCTGGAAGACAATAGAATTCCGATCAGCGCCTTGCAGCAGTTTCGCTGGTGCTCCTGCCACTGAAGCATGCATGCTGCAGCTCATGGTACGATCAAAGCCCATTATGGCAATAAAGCGCCTGCTTCTGACATTGCTGATCAAGGAAGGCAATTTACGATGTACAAAGAGGTGGCTGCAGAACCATGCCAGGCCCAGGGTAGTCGAGAGCATCGCAAGCATGAGAGCTTCTGATGTAAGATAACACACTGATTATTATGATTACTATGATGGCTATTACTACTATTACTACGATAAACGTAAATATTAGAATAACACTTACTGCTATTACCAATACTATTGAAATTATTATTGAAGGCTGCTTCCCCGCTCCGTGAGGCGCTGCTGGCCGAGTCGAGCCGCCAGCTGCCGGCAGTCAAGCCGCGACCCTCAGGCCTGCGCATGGCTGAAGGGGGGGTTTCCCAAAGTTAGGGGTACCGTTTTAAAGGTCCCTACTATAGTATAGGGGTTATAGCATTTTAGGGTCTATGTTGGGGTACCCCCTATCTAGGGAAGCTACCAAATGTTGAAATAGAAGGCCCTGAGGGACCCGAGGATTGCAGAGGGATTCTGCTGGTCACTAAAAAGGAATCTGGAGGGATAATTGGACAAACTTCTAAGTACTTCCGTTTTAGAATTTCATCTTAAGTCAACAAATTCTAATTCCAGCGATGGCGGCTGGAAGAAACCCGCAAGCATGCTGTACTCATGCAAAGGAAGCCCAATATAACCCTAATATATACCCTACTATACTATAGTAGTTTCCATGTTCTTTTCCATTATCCCTGTATTACCCCTATATCCCCCTATTATGTCACATTCGGGGGAGGACTGGCCTTTGCCCCGCAGACCCGGCAGCAGCGAGTCGCCTGAAATCCGAGAAGTCCCAGAAATTTCTCGACCCTTGTTTGGGTTGGCCTTGTATCTGCCTTCTACTTTGTGAATTCCTTACACTACCCTATTGAGATGGACACTGCTCCAACCCCCCAATCATTAATGAACCCCCTTTCCTGCTGAGCATTCTGTATTCGGCGCAGCACACCCAAACAGCTCTTAACAAGGGAGAGCAATTCCATGCAAAGAGGAGGAGTCATGTCACACCATCCGCTTCAACTACGCATTGTCGGATCCCCTCCGGCTCTTGGGCACAAACTTCTTGGTGACGTCCAGGGAGTGGATGCAAAGCGTCTTTGGCCCAGCCTTCCCGAAACCCTGGAATCCACTAATCCACGATCAAATGAGCCCACCATCAAGCACTGCTTCCCATACTCGTGATACAAGTTTTTGATTCATGATGGGAGTCAGGGACCAAGCACCGCTGGATTACCAGTGGCAGGGCTTCAGGTCTGTTTTCAAGGCATTTCAAAGTAAACCTCCGCGATGCCCTTCGTGTATAGGACGCGCTGCACGCTTGTGTTGTACTGTTAGTCTACCATTGCCAAATGTTCATTAAATACCGACTGAACAAGCAGAACCTCCACGATACCTAGGCATTGGCAGGTGGATCGTGGCAGTCGCTATGTTCAGAATCTAGGCCAACAATGTTTCTCATGTTTAGTGTGGAGGCGTCGTAGATCCGCCGACAATGCCTCCTCTTTGCCACCATTAGCTTGAAGCGCCACAAGCGTCTCGACTATTCCGTCCTGACTCTGCACAAACTAAATTCACAAGTTGAAGTTTGTTCATGGTTTGCCCACATGCTGCTGCAGAGCTGGATGCCCAAAACACCAACATGATCGAGCAAGCCGCGTCTGCCACGAGGCGCTCCAAGAATTGCATGCTGATGATAGGCTCATCAACCTGTACGTAAAACATTCGGCCCGATGTCTTCCTGAGTGGCAGCATTTCTAGGTAGCTTTTCTGTTGTCAACCTTCACATCAATGTCTGTGGTACCTGCCCCCGAGGTGCAAATCAATGGGAAAAGGCTGTGAATCGGCAGGCAGCTCGTTGAGGTCTGCTATAGCCAACAGATTGCTGTACAGGTAGACCTGGCATGTCGCCGTTTTAGCTGAGTGCCTCACCCGCCCGACAGCTGGCCAGCAGCACTTGGAATACATCAAATCCAATGACTTCAGATCGTGCTACGTGAAACCCGAACGCTAATCCTTCCAAAGAACTGCCAGGCGCTTTCCATCGGAAGTGGCGCAGCTAGAAGATTCCTGCAGGAGCCGACCATGCTACTGCTACAGTACGTGGACATTGATCCTCCGAGGCTCAGAAAAGCAGCAGTGCAGTAATCCCTTCCCCCTGATACGAAACCCCCCACCCCCCTGATATTTAATACTCCCAAAATATTATGATATACCACGTTATGAGTGTATTTAATGTTAGGGGGGTGTGGGAGGGCTTAATATCAGGGGAGGGGCACTGTCCTGCGCTGTTGCAGCAAGAGCAGGATTGCCCATGTCAGCGGAGGCTACCCTGGAGTCGACGCGCCGCTTGTAGTACTGCTGTTATATGGGGGTTTCGGGTTTAGGCCGTTATATACGGATAATGGAAAAGAGAATGGAAATTACTATAATAGATTGGGGTTATATGAGGATTATGGAAAAGAAAAGGGAAACTACTAGGCGCATCGCAGCCAAAGAGCGGTCGCAGAGCATGGGCGTTGGCATCGTAGCCTTGCACACGGGACGGGTTACTGATCGTGAAATGCTTTCCAGACGTCATTTCACATTCAGATAGGACTGCTGCCCATCAAGGCGAATTCGTAAGCCCGGAACGCACGATGACAAGCTTCAAAGAGACCTGGCCAATCTGCTGCTGGTAGGTCGCAGGGTCACATGAACGCGGCAAATAGGCCAAGCAGCCGTGATAAGAATCAGCACGTCTATTTGGCTGACGGCTTGGAAAGAGGACAGCAGACCGCACACCTTGGGTGCCAAGACCGCCTTCTACCAGGGGTTTCGGGCTTGTTTTGGGGTATAGTGCACGGGTTATCTACAAGGGAAAATCAAACGGAAAAGAAACTACTGCGACATGATGATGTCCAAAACGATGGAAGTCCGCCTTGAGGAATGAGGTGCCTCAAACAGAGCCTCCCGACATCTCCCGACAGTGCGCAGAGGCAAGGCGCCTGCTCATTCACACGCTCGGAGCAAACTCGAGCCAGCTGCTCATCTTGAGATCGGAAGATCTCGAGTGTCCTTCCAAGGCTACAATTTAGTTACAATGACACATCCCGAAATGTCGGTTGCAAAAGCAGGCAGCAGAAGGTGCATGCAAACGTTCAATCGAGCCACGTTCCGCGGACCACTGCCAGCTCCTTCAACATCAAACACATGAAAGATCATGAAAGATCCATCTGCATGACCTTAACTCCGGGCTCCTCCGCTCCAGGCGTGGTGACTGCCACAGGCCCCAAAACGCACTCCACAGCTGTGGCAGGCTGCGCCGTGACGAAGTAGCTGCGTGCCGCCATGCAGCATGGGCCAGCATGGGGCTGGCAAGGTGATTTCAGTTCGGTTTGTTAGGCTGTTTTTGGGGTGGACGGGCAGCAGCGGGTTTACTGGGTGCAGCAAGACCTGAACCAGGGAATGTTGTGGAAAGCAACGGAATGCGGCGAGCTTTGTCTGTCAGTTTCAGTCCAGAGCGCTGCTTGGCACATCCCTCACATGAATTTTCAGGATTCAAGGTCTAGGCTTTAAGGGCTCGGGGCTTTGGACCAACGATGCCAAGAAATGTGACGCGCCGACAGCAGAAGTTGTCCGAAGCCTCCTGGCTTGAACCCCCACAATCAAGCATGATGGATGCGGGATGCATCGAACAAGGAGAGTGAAACGGAATATTTTACGAGGGATAGGGCGCCTTGCGCCTTGTTAGAAAGCTAAGGAAACAAAACACGCCTTTTTACAGATCCTGCGGGTTGACACGGCCAGGATAGCCTATGCCATCAGCTCTGTGGTCATAGCCTGTGCTGTGGCCACAGCCACTCCGGTACTCACGGTAGTCCCCATGGACGCCAGTCCTGAAATCCATGCGGGGGCCTGGCTCAGGATTCCTGTAGCCGTCATCAGCAGGAAAACTGCCTCTGTAACCAGCTTCACGGTATCCAAAGTTGCCATGCGCAGGAATGGCGCCGTGCCCAGAAAACTTGTCTGAACCATGATACCCATCAGAGGTCCCATATCCACTTCTTTCCCGCGGGTCTGGATATCCCCGATGGCGATCATAGTCCGCATGGTGGCTGGGTTGGCTACGATAGCCTACATCATCGCGGTAGTCACGATGATCGGAGGCAGATCTGTAGTCCGCATGATGGCTGGGTTGGCTGCGATAGCCTACATCATCGCGGTAGTCACGATGATCGGAGGCAGATCTGTAGTCCGCATGGTGGCTGGGTTGGCTACGATAGCCTACATCATCGCGGTAGTCACGATGATCAGAGGCAGATCTGTAAGCACGCGCATCCCGGTAGCCATCTTCCCCACGATGATGTCTTTCTGGCCTGCCGGGACTATCACTCATGTATCATCCAGAGGAGGCACGCAAGCCGCACGTCAAAGCACTTCAGACATCGCCAAAGCAGCCCAGCTTGCAAGCTAAGCCGCAGCTTGCTAATTCACCAACAAAACCCTAGTTTCCCCCTGTTCCAGCCACCGATAACAAGGAGAGGTTGTCTGACAGAACATTTGCATCGGAAGACAAGTGCATCCTGCTTGTGTACATGCACCCAGGCAATGAAAGCCTCAGCCTGTAAAGGCCCCGCTTCACCCCGACCTCAGGTTTCCTTGAAGGCCTTCAACGTCAAGAGAAGAAGAAGAGCGCTGAGAGCGCGAGCCACAAGAGGCGGCCTCTGCTGCTTGGCTCCCTTTCCAGGTGGGAAGACAACCACCACAGACATGCGGCTCACAAGTTATCCAACCCTTTCGCTGTGCAGCTGTGATTTGCTCTGGCCTCCCTCTCGCGTGGGTCAAAGCAACCCAGCCTAACAATTTCGACAATTTGCTGGCCAAATCTGATTTAAAGGCCATCCTTTTCAACATTTGCAGCTTGCACGATGGAGAGGCGGTGAACCTTTTTGTGCCCACACCAAGAACCAAATCTCATTACAAGGGTTCGACTGTGGCGACATGTGTGAACACCTGTCGCTCTCGGATGTCTCGGCTTAGTTTCTTGTTGTTCCGGGGCATCTCTGATCGATAGCATCCCCACGTCCTCAGAAGCAACAGCAATTCCAACATCCTTCCAATCTTATCTTGTTTGCACCCAATCCTCACAGTTCACACAAACCCAACACAAGCTGCCTGAGGGCAGAAAATCGATTGTTGGCAACATCGCTCATCCCTTATTCCACAATTCCACCATCCATCCAAATGGCTTTTGGTGCTGTTGTTTTTGGTGCAGTCAAGATGACCTGACTGAACCCAGGGCAAGTTCCGCGGACTTGTTGAGGCGTTTATGTGAGACCCTATTCAACCTGATGTCATTCCATGAGCTTCACCCCTATACAGCCCCCGTATTCTCCATCTTTATTGTTCCTTTGATTGTTCATTTTCCCCCTGAAGCCTAAACCCCATAGTCTGCATAATTCCTATCCTGACTTCATCCACCTCGGTGGCGCAGGTGGTGGCTGCGGTGGCCGCAGGGGCTCGGCTGGGACATCGCCCGTGGCAAAGGCTTCCCCATGTCTCTCCATGCCAGCCTGTGTGAGGAAAATGGTAACCACGCCTATCTAAGGTTCAAGGAAGAATCCAAATGACCAAAATAGCGGCGTTGATAGGAAGGCGGAGGAATGCTGCTGCCTACAACCATGCAAGAAGTGGCCACAAGTCAGGCTTTCCCTTCTGTGGTGCCACTTGGGCTTGTTTGGATGCTAGAGCTTCTGCTCAGATCTTCAGGACAAAGAGATCAGGAGACCGAAGCCTTTACAAGGGCAATTCACAGGCACCGTTCAGGAAGGCTTTCCAGCTTCGGTTGTCCAAAAGAAGTAGAAGTTCTCAAAGAAGGGGCGAACATTAGATCACATGACAAATTCCGGGGAATTCGTCAGGAAAACATGTTTTTCCTTCCGAGTTGACACGGTGCAAGTTTTAGCGTTCTCACAGCGGGGCTCTTCAGAGCAAAGCACTTTGAACAGGAAAAAAAAACAGTTTCGAGGCGACAATTCGTTGTTTCGGGGCCTTTTGTAAGAACATGCCTATCTGTCATCTAGCCCAACAAATGCTTGAAAGCAACCATGAAGGCATCCAGCGGGTCCAAGTCCTTCTGGCGCCAGGACCCTTTTCCAGTGCCTCTGCCATGGCCTCATGTCATTCTTCTGCTTGCTTCAGCGCACTAAACTAGCGCGGTGAGAACGAAAACAAGCGCATGCAATCTGCCCTTGCAGCATACGCCGCCAAGGTTATAGTTTGTTTGGCGCAAAAAATGCAGCCAAGCTGCTTGCAGCCCCGCCCTTACCTGCACCTGTCTCACTGAAGAACATTGCGTGCTCAGCATGAGGGTGGCATGACTTCACAGGGAATTCCACAGCACTTGGTCAGGCAAAGAAGAAAAGCATTCAGCAGCTAGCTCAGGCAAGCGTCTGGGTATGGCTGCCGCATTCCGCGTGTCGCGGTTCTGGGTGCCACTTGACGTCCGTGTACCCTCCCGGTCCCGGCCTAGCAAAAAGAGAACAAAACGTCACAACTACGTGCTTTCCAGTGCTTGCAAAAGAATGTTGCACTGCAGTCTGTCTTGGGCTCCTGCTGGTCTGTGCTGTGCTTGGCGGCTTTCCGTGGGCAGCCGTATTGGCATCCCGGCGGTAAGCGGTCTGCGGCGCCTCGCGCCTACGAGCTGCCTCTCTATCCGACAGCTCCCGGCTGGGTGCGTTTGGGGGATCCCTTCCTTGGCAGCAACAGATGTCAAGCCAGCCATGCTTTTGTCTCAACTCATCTGCGAGCACAGGCACTTGTTCCGGACTGCACATCGTAGCTGCGAGCTGCGGCTCGATCTGTAGGTCCACTCACCCAACACTGAACAGCAAGAGAGCCTGAAGCTCAGCCACGAACCAGCTCCGTAGCTTCGGTCATGCCTGGGTTGGCCTCATCTGCCAAGCAATTTTTCTTCATAGACGTACCAATAGACTCAGGACCGTGCTGCCAGGTATTTGGCTTCCAGTCGAGGCATGGCTTCGTGAGTTGGACCCACTGTGTCCTGAGCCACGTGCTGCACTAGCTCATGATGCCAGAGCTGAAGCTTCTCCATGCTGCTTGCCGAGATTCTGCTTCTGTCCGGAGCTCGTTGTTGGGAGCCGTATGCATCCCGTTCTGGATAACGGTCTGGATATCTGTCCCTGAACGCTGCTCTCTAGGCTACACACCCTATTAACTGCGCTTTTCAGGTCTGGCCTTTCTCGCTCCAAGCGCTGGTCACGGCCCCGCTCATCACGGGCACCCAACGAAGAACCTGGGACTTTTGCAACTTCCAGATTGTGCCTCACATCCACATTCGCTTCATCTTCTATGAGGTACGATTTTGCTTATGCCTCATTTCCATGCTGCACGCCGTGCTCCAGACAAACGTGGCATCACAAACCAGTCCAAGCGACGGTGTCTTGGTTGGTCGCCCAGCCTCTCTCTATCTCGATCACCCCCACTGCGCCTGAAGTATCCGTGACAGCGCAGCGGCAGTCTCTGCAACCGCAAGCAAATGAGCAGCACTTGACCTTAAGCACATTCTAGCACGTTCTTCTCCCTTGCTCAACACCCTACTACACAAATGTAAAGCCTGCTACGACGTGCAACCTGCTTATTGCCCCTGCTTCTAGCATTCCAGCTTATCAACCCCCTCATAGTAGGTACCCCCCAATATAAGTACCTACCTACCTACCTACCTACCTACATACATACATACATATGTGGCGGTCCCTTATAATGTATGGCTCTAATATTGTACCATTTGGGAACTGCGGAACACTTATTATTGCTAAGGGTGGGTAGCCCTAAACCCTCACCCGAGCCAGAAATGGTGCAGTAGCTTCATGTTCTTTTCATTTTCCTATATACCCCTTTTAAAGGAGGACTCTCTGACGTGCTATATACCCCTGAACCCTATACACCCTGAATCACCTCTACATAAACCCTCTATGAAGCCAATATACCCCCTAAGCCCTGTATCACCTATATAAACCAACAAACTCTGTGTAACCCCTCCTATACACCCTCTATTGAACGCTATAGTCCCCCTCAAGTAGATAGAATATGGCTTTGGGTATACTAATACTACGATAAGATCCCCATATACCCCATATTTTATCTACTTAAGGGGGACTGTACTTTACTATACCCCTATGAAGCTCAGGGCCCCCTTCGAGCGCCTGTCGTCCGTACGTGCGACCTTGGCTGGGCGGTGGCCGCCCTCGCCAAAAAGCCTTTTCTCGATGCTGGGCCTGCGCGGTCCACTTCCCAAGGACTTGGTAGTTTCCATTTTCTTTTCCATTATCCTCATTTAACCCCTATATGCCTCTATTATATAATAGTTTCCATTTTCTTTTCCAGTACCCCTATATTACATTCAGAATGAACTCACCTGATCTTGCATTTAAATCCTACCTGCTCCGCCTCTCCAAGGGCAGCTCCTTGCCTGCTTCCGCAAGCTCAGCCTGCTTCATCACGGCAAGTCTAACAAGATGTCAGCAGCGCATCCCCCAGCACCTCCTTGGCTGCCTGCTTCTTCCTGGACAGATTTTGGGTATTTGGAACTAAGTCAACGAAACAGCAAAGCCGTGCAAGTGTGCCTGGCTGCTTCCCGCTCTTTCTCGGCACCCGGGAAGCTGAGACTCGCCGTCTCATCACCAGCCTAGCCAGGCTGAACGTCTACAAAGCCATCAAACATGACTGCCGGAAGATGTTTGTGCAAAGAGCTTGGGATTGAATGTTGAGACCAATGGAATGTACTTCGAATCTGCTATTGATTGGGGTCCTGCTGATTTCGTTGAGCGGCCGGAATCCAAACAATTAGCAAAGGTGCTTGTCCTTAAAATCCTTGAGGCTCAAGTCCTCAAGGCTTCACCTATGAAGCCCTGGTGGCATCGCTTTCATTGCAAAGCCTACAAAAGGTTCGATCCAGCAAGTCACTGGATTCACATGAGCACCATTATTTTGGGGCCTGAAGCACCTCCAGGCCAAGCAGCCTTGTACAACCATCAATAGTAATAGCAATATTACTGATAATAGTATTAATAATAATAGCAGTCATCATAATTCTAATAATAGTAGTAATACTAATAGTAATAATACTAATACCAATCATCATTTCTAAAGCCTGATGAAGTCTTTGCATTCAAAGCCCAGGTGCCAGAGAGCTTGGGTTTCTCTGGGCAAAGAGGATTCCAAAAAATGCAAGCCATGAAGCTTCGGATGCGGGTAACAGAGGTTCGCCATCCTAGCCTTTGTCTTCCGCACGACTCTCCGGGATTCTAAGAAGCGCACCCGCCAAAGCACCTTTAAATCTTGCGGCATGACGTGAGCGCCGGAAAGTGAAACACCGCTTGCACTCTATGATACTGGCCCAAGAGAGGCTAAAGCTAGATAACATCGCGGTCCGGGTCCCACTGAACATAAAGGATACTGTGTGCCAAAGCCCACCCCGGAGAAAGGGACAAATAACATGGGATGTTCGCACATCGCCACTCCCCGTTTTGCTCGTTCACTGCTCGAATCACTCTGTGCCGAGCGAGCATGGAAGCGCTCCAGCCGCAGCAAAGCGTGACACCAAACTGCGCTTGCTTTACCAAAACGTCGACCGAAGCAATCTGCAGATTTGCACGCTCAATGGCCAGTCGCAAGACTGACGGAGGCACGCACAACTCAAAGTCCTGACCTCAGCCAAATGCAAGGCGGTCAACAACACAAGCAGGCGACTGGTGCGACCGCTCACATCCAAAATCAAAGCTTGCTTTCTCACCTGCTTCTGGCGCCATGGCTGCTATCCAAGCTGCTTAAGCCTGCTGGGTAATGATCTGTGGGGAAGAAGTTTGGACCATCAGCCCGCGCCATAAGTGGAAGCGCCATGTAAAAGCTGTAAGCGCCCTGGCGACGGACTCGGACAATCCCAAGCTCCAGCAACAGAGCATCTTCAATATCCTTGGTGGGCCAAGCTAGAATCTGAGCAGCCTTGTGCAACGAAACTTGACTATTTCACGTCTACCCGCATAATGTTCGGCGAAATGTGTCCCAAGAAGATAGAGGCTCCTTGCGGCACATCGGGCAGCTGGTTGAACGGATCTTGCGGCAGCAGTCTGTGCAAATGGAGTGCTTGCAGCTCAGGACCCTTACTTGCGGGCCGCACTCGTAGCAAATGCAGCACTCATCTGTGTATCCAGGCATCCACAGGGGTCTCCATGGAACGGTTGCGAGCGGCTTGCCTACATAGTCTTACCAAAACCCTGATTGCGGATATGCTGTCACTCCGTGCCGTGACTCATGCTTGAGGACTCCATAGTGAGCCAACCAGCAGCGAGAACCCTCAGCTCGCGGACCAGACGCATGAAGCACAACCGATGTTGTCTGATGCTGTTCGTTCTGGGGACCTTTCACGCAAGCAAGCTGCCCCTAAACTGATGCAACCCCACGTTCTTGCACTCAGTATCACCGCGTCTCTTTATGCCCCTCTGCCGCCTCCAAGGCTTGCATCCTCTCCCGACGCAGCTGCCTTTGACAACAGTATATGATCCCCATATTACCTCTGTATGGTCCCCATTACCTATAAACTCTCCTTGTAACATATGCATTCCCCTATATCATACCTCTATTATATTCCCTTATTCCCAGCAGGGGGCACATCGCAGCTTTGTCATGCTCGGGGGAATACTGTGAGCCCAGCCAGGTGACTGAAAAAGACGAACGAGCAGCGTCTTGAAGCGCAAAGATTACGATGACAACAAATCCACCTAAAAATCGTCCTCCTCATTATCAGGGCCCCCTTATGCACACATGTGGGGGTAGGCCCAAAATACTGTTCCCAAAATGGGGGAAATTGATATAGGGACCCGTCTTATAATGGGAACCCAAATATAGGACCCCGTATTATAGGGAATTTAGACCAATCCCCATGTATAGACAATGACTCCAATATAAATACAGTGCGGTGGTGGGGGAAAAGCTCCTTTTTGAGCCGAGCCGCTCCGTCTTTTTCCTTGGGCCAGCAAGATCAGCAGCGCGGCAAGACAAAGCTTTTTACACCCAACATATCCCTATGTATCTCCTACACAACCTTGATAATTAGGACCACCTGGGCATTTTACATGTGTCCTACCCAAGAAAGCTGAACCACTGCTCGTCTCGAACGACCTGCCTTATGTTTTTTCCGTGGAAAAGGATTTAATTTCAACCTAACCAAGGGGCACCGCCTTCCTTAGCTTTTATCCAGAAACACCAGCCAAGAAGCAGAAAGTGCAGCCAAGAGGTGTTCTCTGGCAGCTTATGCTCCAGCAAAGAATTCTCGAGGCAAACCGAGTCCTGCACTGCTCCGCATCTTCGGCAAGGCTGCAAGTGCTTCGTGCCATTTCGGGTGGCATGTGAGATAAGAATTTCCTATCCAACAAGGAGTCAAAACTCGCACACGATATTTCCATGACTCTTTGTTCGGCCCAGGGAGAAGTGCAACTTGTGCCGAGAAGTCCTGCACCAAGAGGACAACCTCCTCTGCGAACTTGACCTGAAATTGCAGTTGATCCTTTTGCTGCTAGGAACCTTTGGTAGACGAATGGCTGTGCACTGTGCCAATTTTTTCTGGCCGTCTGCTCTTTCGATCATTGGCATGGAACACTCCTGTGGTGCTTGCTTGAGCTGCTGGTCACAACAGCATAACTGATTACAAATTAATGCAACCTCTGTGCAGGCTGTACTTCGGAATCAGGCGTAGCAAGCCTCTTAGGCATCACCGTATCCGCCCATGCAAGCAGCCAGGAACCCGCAGCCGGAATGGTCATTGTCCTCCAGCTCCACCGCTTCTTCGATGCTGCTGATCTTGAAGTCATCTCTGTCCTCCGCAACCTCAACACGGCTCACCTGCAGGCTGCAATTCTCTTACAGCCTCTTCTAAAAACATGTTGGTAAGTGTTACTTTGTTGAGGTTTTCTGTCCCTACTGGTGGAGCACGGCCACTGCTTAGGAATTTGTTTCTGCTACCACAATTCATGCCCGTTGCAGCACCCCTGATACCAAACTTTACTATGCCGGCAACCTTATACAGCCGTTTGAAACCTCATTTACACCAGATGAGCCACACGGCTTAATCAGCTCAATCTCATGTGTTCAACGCGGACATTCTGGTGTCCCAGGACGATGAGCACGCAATATGCACGGGTGATGAGCGTGCCCTGCCTGGTGTTTTGCACAACGTGTAGTTTGTGGGGATTGTTTGGCTCCCAATGCAAGGGCCAAGAAGCAGCAAAGCCCATTGGCGTTGTCCGTGAAAAGTTGGAGGATTGGGACTCACAAGCCGCATCTTACTCGGCTCATAGTGACATGTGGGAAACCAAGGTCTGGCGCCTTACTTGTGTGACATACTGCACTTTGTTCCACTTAAGACTTACAATTTGCTCATGGCCAGGCCTCTGTCTCCGCTGGTTGG
>CAJNIZ010009516.1:0-13288 GCA_905231905.1 Symbiodinium pilosum
AAAAAAAAAAAAAAAAAACACCCATACGCCTGAACCCAGGAAATCCTAAACTCTTCAAGACACTCTGCACACCAAACATCAAAGCGGCCTTTGCGCACCTGAGAGCGTGCCCCAGTGTAGTGTGGAGTGGTTTCACAGTTGCGCTTTCCCGCTGCATTGGGAAACTCGAGCATCATCTCCAAAACCCTCAACAAGGCTGTAGTGTCGACCTGTGATTAGAAGGCACTCTCTCCTTAATAAGGGTTAAACTAGGCATCCGAAAACAAAGGCCCTTAAAAGAAGAGGGTTCATTAATCACGGGTCTACCTTAGCCGGAAGCCCGCATTCCCAGGGAAAACGAAAGACAAAAAACTTGTATGTACTATAGTCTAAACTCCTTAAAGGGAGGTTATATGGGGGATCATATAGGGGACTACTATAGGGGTTATTAAGGGGGATACTAGGAGTTTAGACTATGGCTCATATGTCGAACATTCCCCGGTTGTAAGGAAGCCAAGGTCCCCCTCCTAGAAGAAAGTTATTCCTTGTGTATATAGTAACATGGGGGGGTTCCCAACATTAGGCCATAAGGACTATAGTATCTTAGGGTCTACATTGGGGTCCCCTCATTTTGAGAAACTACCCACATATCTGTATATGTACTATGTACCATTCCTTTTCTTTCGAGCCGGGGCGTTGTTATTTTGCGCTTACTAAATTAAACCCTAAACCCTAAATCCTAAACCCTAAACCCTACACAGCCAGTAGGTGGAAGTGGCCTTCGCAAGATCTTTGGTGTGGTGTGAAGAGCCTCTAACAGGGGAATACACCGGATCTCCGTGGCGCTTGGGCTGCTACACATGGGAGGGTTTTCAATCATGGGGGGGGGTCGTTCAGGATCCTTGTTATTGGGTTTAGGGTTTAGGGATTAAAAAAGTGTTCTGGATGAAGCGGCCGGATCTCAATGTTACGCACGATTTTGAGGCACTTTCCACCGATTGGATTTCTCTTGGGCAGTATCAGCTCCAGTGCCAAGATTTTGGACTAGAAGTCCTGTAAGCCGGGCCTTCGTCCTTGTTCTAGTTGTACGTGATCTCGGTTCCCGGATGTTGAAGTTGTGATGCCTGTGTCTGACCCCTCCCCCCAATCGTTCAAGCGTACAACCTACGCAAATTTAAAGCCTCAGCCCTAAACCCTAAACCTCAAGCCTTCCCAGCACCAAAGCCCTAAACTTCCAGTCTGGGTCCTTAACCCCATGAGTATTTAAATCCCAACCTACCTACGCCAAGGCCCCAAGCCCTAAGCCAAAACCCCAACCTTACTTCCTATAGGTGCGGCAACAGATGGCACGTCCTGAGCGTTGGGTACGGCATTTCCCAACGTGGACAGGCTTTGCGGGAATGTTTGTCAGTCTAAATTCAACACCTCAACCCTAAACCCTGTGCTGTTTGGGCCTATGACAGAAGGGGCCCACGGCCTAGAAGGAGCTAATATGGGGGCCTAAATAATGACCAATATTATGGTTTCATATTCCTTTGTATAAATAAAGTATACGGTACCTCAAATGGACCTCAAAATGATATTGGTAATTATTTACGCCCCTATATGGTAGTTTCCCAAAATAAGGGGACCCCAATATAGACCCCAAAATACTATAGTCCTTATTATAGGGACCCCCAAAAAGGTACCGATAATTTTAGGAAACCCCCATATTACTTGCTCAACTAACTCAAAGTTTGAGGCAACTGCAAAGCTTCACCTGTAACTCCTCGACTCTTTTTTCATCTGCAGATTCGCGGAGCACTTCGGCTCCTTGCGTATCCCTATAGACTGGACAGAAGCAAATTTAAGTGGTTGCTTCCCAAAATAAGGGGACCCCAATATAGACCCCAAAATACTATAGTCCTTATTATAGGTACCCCCAAAAAGGTACCCCTAATTTTGAATCCCCCAAGTGGTTGCTAAGTCTGCAGCTGTTGCACCTTTGCATGGGTCTAGTCGAGGGCACATGCAAGTGGTTAGCTATCAAGCAGGAATCCTTTTAGGATTTAGGCTCCAGGCTCATAGGGTTTAGGGTTCAGGATTTAGGATTTAGGGTTTAGGGTTTAGGGCTTAGGGTTCAGGGTTTAGGTTTCAGGGTTTAGGATTCCGCGCTTTCGAATTGCAGCCGGGGCCCAACTGCTTTTGGGGATGTCCTTTTGCCTTTGACAACCTGGGTCTTCATGTAGGAGTATGAGGTATGTCCCTTTGTAATCCCCTCCCCCTAATCTTGAACCTCCTCCCCCTAATATTAAACATTCCCAATATCTGGTACATTTTATGATATTGGGAGTATTTGATATTAGGGGGTGGAGGGGGGTTAACATTATATATTAGAGGAAGGGGATTAATAACCTTCATGTACTTGTCGTATAGTATACCAACCCCCCAAGAACAAACCTCCCACTCTAGTGTCAGTAGATAATTGGCGGGATGCTTTTTTTGGGACCCTAAATCCCAAACTTCTAAGCCCTGAACCCTAAACCTCCGAAACCCTAAACTCCAATACCCTAAACTCCTAATGAAAACCATTAACTGGAGAGTTCTCATTCGAGACATTTCTTGAACGGCAGACTTCACTCCCCTTCGGCAAAGCTCTCAACCCTAAGCCTTGGGCACCAAGCCCTAAACCCTAGGGTTTAGGGTTTAGTTTAGACCCAGGCTTTAGGGTTAAAACCCTGAACCCTACAGCCTAAACCCTGGAGGCACAGGAAAGCTTTGCAATGCTGATAGCCATCCTTATGGTGGCCGTTTTGAGTACAGTGCTTCTTTGCAGCACCCTAAACACTAAACCTCAGGTTTAAGCCATTTGTTCCTGTCCTAACACGCTCCACCTCCTGGGAGCCCAAGCTGCCTATGAAGCCACGCGGTTTAGGGTTTATAAGAGGGTTTAGGGTCTAGTTTTCAGGGTTTAGAGTTTAGGGTCTACCTTTTTAGGGTTTAGTTTTCAGGGTTTAGGGTTTAGGGCTGCCTATGGCTCTACTGCTTTAAGCCCAAGGTTTATCCCAATTTCCCAACTTCCCATATTTCATCTCGGGCCTTCCTGTTTGTTTTCCCAAAGCCTGATGTCAAACCATTGCGTAACCCATAGAAAGATGCTGCCAAGGGTGGCTGGGAGGTCAAAATTTGCGGCCTATGTAGGCTGTTGTCTTCAGCGTTCAGGGCCTCAGGGTTCAGGGTTCAAGTATGACTGGGATGCTGTCAAGGAACTCATTGTAAGTTGCCATGCTGAAAAACATACTTTGTCGATGGTTCCCCTAATATGGTAACTTATATCAAGTTCTTTAACAGCAGCCCATGCGAAGCGATCAGAATTCCGGCTAGGTTACAGCAGTTGTGTTTTCCTCTACCGGTTTCTGTCACGCAACTGGTCGTGGAAAAAGTGTAACGCAGTGGATGATTTGGGCAGCAATAATGATCTCGACGCGGTTTAGGGTCTAGGGCAGGGGTTCACAGCATTACAATCAGCGCGGCTACTGGTCATGGCATCCAAACCCTAAACCCTATTGTCGGTTCAGATTTCAGTTTGCGAGCATGACCCTTTAAATCTGTGGGCATTACACCTTACTGGTTTAGTGTTTAGGGCATCAAGTCTTAAACCTTTATCCTTAAGACTGAGCCGTAAATCCCATCAATCGGCATCTTCCTGCTGGGTCCTGTGAAATACAGCAACCGGGATTGTGGTATTCCCCTCACCCCCAACAATGAACTGCCCCATCCCCCCCAAGAATGAGCACCCCCAAAACAATACCCTGAAACTTTGGTGCTTTTGGGGGATATGCGGGGATGTTGGTTGAGGGGAGGGGACTATTTGAGGTGCCATCGCCGTGACAAAGTCATTAGTTGATGCCCGTCTAGGTCTTGGACACTCCCACAAGCGAATGCGGCGGCATTTTCAAACTCTATGCCGGGCCCCTGAATTGGAGTATATTTTTAAAGTACAAAACCAAGTACAAAACCCTCTCGGCCGCCCACAATATTCAGCACTCCTCCAAACTAAACCCTAAATCCCTAGTATCCCCTTTAAGAACCAGACAGTATACCCCGTGGCCAAGTTGATGAAGTTGTCTCAGGTTTGGGCGGAAAATCGTCCTCCTGATCGGCCTGGCAGGAACCTTGCCAGCTTATAGTCGCCCTTAGATAGATAGAATATGGCTTTGGGTATATTGTAATAAGATCCCCATGTACCCCATATTCTATCTCCTTAAGGAGGATTATGGTGTTTTCCCTTCCCTCCTTCATCTTCGCTCGTCATGCGAAATTTTAATACATAGGCGACTTAACGAGGACCTTGGAGGTCTGATAGTAGCATAGTCACAGTGTCCTCATTTTGAGAGTTGGGGCACCTCCCAACCTTCCTGTTATTGATTTAAGGGTTTAGGGTTTAGGGTTCAGGGTTCAGGGTTTAGGGTTTAGGGTTCTTGCCAGGCAAGGCAGGCTTGCGCGTTTGCAAGGGTCGGTTGGGTTGTCGTGGATACATGCTGGGGTGAATTCATCAGGAAAGATGGAGTTCCCATGAGTTCTTGGATCCCCTACCCGAAGTGGGGACACCTTCATTTTTTCCCCGTACTCCGCATGTTCCATGAGGTGCCTAAGGGCTTCCTGGTAGATGAGTCTCCATATGAACTTGCTTTCTTAGTACCTCCCCTCATGAAAATGCACTTCCATTCCCCAAACCACAGCATGGAACCCCTACAAAGATTCCTGCTCGTTTTACAGGGCGCTCCATGAGATGCGATGCTAGTTAGCCCTTCAACCCTCAAATTCAAACCGCAGCCTTCACCACTAAACTCCAGGCAAAAAGAATAGAATAGAGACACAAATCTTGCCTTAGGGTTCCAATTTTCTTAATCGCAAAGCTTTAAATACCAAATGCCCACCTTAACCTTAAGTTGTTGCAACAAACCCTGATTTAGGGGCCTAAATAATTACCAATGTCTTTTTGAGGTCCATTTGAGGAGCCCTATACTATAATTATACAAGGAATATGGGACGATAATATTGGTAATTATTTAGGCTTCTAAACCCTAAACACTAAATCGTAGTTTCCATTTTCTTTTCCATTATCCCAACATAGCCTCTACATTATTTAGGCCCCCTTATAGATCACTATATAACCCCAATCTTCATTTCAGGTTCCATGTTCTTTTCCATTTGATTTTCCATAATATTTGTAATTAGTTAGGCTTCTAAACCCTAAACCCTAAACCCCCTAGGCACGACGATCTCCGTGGTCCTCTTCATCCTGGCCTGTGCCCTCCCGCAATGGAGCTGGATTCTCTTCGTCATGGGTCAAGGCCACAGGGTTTAGGTTTAGGGTTTAGGGTTTAGGGTTTAGGGTAGGAGGCTTCTTGTGAGACTAGGGCCAAATCCTGGGTTTTTTTGGGGGAATGATATGCTACGCTTCGGGATTTTGAGAGGATGAGATACTGGCTCTGCATATTTTGAAGGTACTGGGTTTAGGGGTCTATCTTGTGGGGAATAAGGTGGTTTACCCTGGCCCATAATATCCCCACAGGTCCCTAAACCCTTAACCCTTAACCCTAAACCTCAAATTCAGCTCGTTTAGGGAAACTTGAAGGGCGATGCGACTCAGAGCCTCTTGGCCCCTCAGCGGCAAGAGAACTTGAGAACGCAGACCCATTCCACCTACGTGTGCTTAGAAGGGAATGAGGGAACATGCTATTTTGGGATGATATAGTCATCATATTCCCTTATTTCCCACTAAGAGCCAGTAAGTTCATGGAGGTACCACGCTCCGCGTAGGAGGGTGTTAAGAGACTTAAGAGACTGTAGGAGAGACTGTAGGATGGCAGTAAGTGCTCAGGTTTCATGATGTTTGACAGGCGGAAACGGGAATGATGATGTGCGGCGATGCAGGTGAGGCCATAATCTAGGGCATGCAAAGGCCAGGCTGTCTCAGGGCATAGACATATAAGGCATGGAATTGGGAAACTGCAGGATGATCTTCAGCAGGAGGCATGAAGCTCCCCAGGTGCCATCCCACACCGAAACCCGACGTAGAACCCATCCAGGCCTCCCCTAGCCTAAGATTCACAGGATCTGCCCGTAAGTTGCGCGCTCACAAAACCTGAGCTCCTCGCAAGCTCCTAACCTTTGATCGAGTCCCTGAGTCTCCTCCTTTTGACAAACGCCCCCCATTTTCCCAGAAAGTCCTTTTATCCCTTAAATAGGGAATATACCTTAGCCTTAACCCATCTTAGGGAGCCTAGTATCATGTAGAGTATATTCCCTAATAAAGAGATATCGGCTTTCACAGCTCTAAGGTTAGAAGTATGGGCCCCTAATATGCCCTTAGGCCTTTTTAGGGACCCTTAAGGGTACATATAGGCTATATAGTAGGTGTATAAGGATCTCGGGGTTAAGGGCCCACACTAGGGGCCCATGGTTTCAACCTTAGAACACCTACCTGAAAGCTTTGTCCAAAAGGCTTGCAAGGCCTCCTGCCAATCGACCATCTGGCAGGCATCAGGGCCTTGAGTATCAGGTAGACTGTGCTTTGGCTGAAAGATTTCAGAGTGTTGGTTAGAGATTGGGTCATTCCCCCCTCCCTGTACACTATCCTTGAAGGGGTTTGCGTAAGGGGTTGCGAGAACTCCGATTAGAGCAGGGTTGACAATTTGAAGCTGTTGGGGTTGGCGGCAGCTTGACTCGCTCGTTCGATTAGGGGTCCCCGTTCCCATGCCTTAGAGCCGGAACCTCAGGCGGAGAGATTCATTCATGTACTAATTCATGCACCCTAAACCCTGAACCCTAAACCCCAAACCCTAACACCTTCAAACCCTATACACCCTAAACCCTATAACACCTAAAACGCGCAGGCCTCATCATCTTCGATCTTTCAGTCAAGGGTGGTGGTATGGCAACTTACCAGGCGGGAGAGTGGGTGAGATTGATTGGCTTCATGGTTTAGGGCTTATAGGGCTTTGGGTTTAGGTTTTAGGGTTTCATGGATAGGGGTTTATGGTTTAGTTTACTAGTCCGATTATACGACTATTACAGGGTGGGGCGCCCCTAAACTATACATGTATCCCCTAGAATAATCCATTATGCTCACTCCCCCACTCCCCCTTGACATCAGTAGCCAGCTTGGAAGCTTAGAAGTTGTGTGAGGTGCATTTGGGATGGAGCGTCGTTTGCAGATGTAGTGTTGAGGGGTCATGGCTCGGGATTCAGCGTTCATGGTTGGTTTAGGGTTTAGGGTTTGGGCTTCAGAGTTTAATGGTTACGATTTTAGCACAGACTTGTAATTCCATGTGGTGGGGCGGGGTTGTAACCTTGATCTAGGATTGAGGCTTTACACGACTTACATGCAGTATAGTCTGTCACTAAAATTCCGCAAGCATGCAATGCATGCAACGTGCAGGTTAAGGGCCTCCTTGACACCATTGGCAACTTTCTTTGGGGTCCTATCCTGGGCAATTGCGTGCAGTACCTGGACCCTGGGACTGCTTTTTGGGTTTAGGGCTCTCTGCTCGGTGCCGAGGGATAAGGCTGAAGGGTTGAGGGGACTTTAGAAGTCAGGGATTAGGAATTAGGGTTTAGGGCTCAGGGTTCAGGGATTGGGGTTAAGGGTTTAGGGATTAGGGATTAGGGTTTAGGGTTTAGAGATTAGGGTTTAGAGATTAAGGTTTAAGGCCTTAGAGGTTGGGAATGAGGCTTGGGACCTCCCAGGAAAGGAGAGTGGAAGAGCAGGCCGGTGCCTCCCACGCGGTTCTGCGCTAAAGTGGTAAACTTCAGGCACCCTCGACCCTAAACCCTAAACCCTAATCCCTAAACCCTAAACCCTAATCCCTAAACCCTAAACGGACACTGCAACCACGAGGCTGAGCAAGGTTTAAGGTGGGTGAATCCTGCTTGTGAGAGGTAATTTACTTGCCAGGAGAATTCCTACAGGGTGCAGATGTCAGGGAGTCCGGATGCTGGGGCTGGCTGTAGCCAGCCAAGTTGATTTAGGGTTTAGGGTTTGTTTCAGTAGTCTGTGTGCTGAAATGAGTGGCCAGGCTCATTGCTCTGATGAGGCTTCCCATAGCCCACTATGAGACGTCGCATCTCCGTGCGCTCATTTCTGTCAACTTGCCAGAAAATGCCTCGTTCTCAAAGGCAAGCTGGCAGGCAACCGACCAGTAGTTTCACACAGGAATACTATACTACAGTCTCAAGACATGTTAAGATTATGTTGTCTTGTTTGCTATTATCTTGTGGCTAGAAGAGTGTAATGCACTGGGTTCAACCCGAAACAGAACATGATTCATTCAATTGAAGCCGGGCTGTCCAACTTCTGAGGAGAGAGTTTTATTTACCCTCAGCCCGTGCTCCCCAAGGCCTTGGCCTGTACCACCCATGCCCACCCATGCAAACAGTAGCACCCCTTCAAAAGGTAGTTGTGGGATGTTATGGGTGTTCCTTCAGGTTCATCACGGGGCTTTGAAGAAGAAGTGTTGCTGCGTCTGGGCTAATCCACATTCCAAACTTTATGTTATGTTTATCATCGTCACCTGTCATGTCATGCTTACATGGAGATTGCCACATGGGCGTCTTTAGGAACCCTGGACACATATGGGAAGCACACAGCGCGGCTCTACAGCTTTCCGTAGGTTTACTTTCGTGAAAGTCCCAGATGTTCCCCCGAACACTAAACTCCGAGACTCAAAATCCGCTAAACCCTACGCCCCACCCCCAACCCCCAACCTCCAACTTCCTGGGTAGGCCCCTGGGATATTTAATATGTTCCTTAATGGCTATAATAAGGGACCCTATATACTAATATTTTTCAAGGGTTTTAGAGGCCACCCCAGCTTTTAAACTCCCCTTGAAAGCCCAGGAGCTGGTCAACTATTCAACAGTTTGGATCATCATCCTGCTAGTCAACCTCTCCGTGTTTCTGGTGGCCCTTTTTCTCATGCCCGAGTATCTTCGCAGAATTCGGGCATGGGCCCAAATTGGGTTGTGATTTGCTCCTTAGTGGGGATTCCTTGAGGAAGGACGGCAATAATTTAATCAGGGCGGGCTTCCTCCGATGTAGTACCTTTTTGGTAGCCCTAACAAGAATACTAAGTACTAACCAAAAAACCATACCAAACCCAAAAGGAACTACATTGGAGGGTCTAGGTAGGGTTTGGGGTCTAGGATATTTGATCGCCGTAGAAATTCCCGTACCCCCGGTTCTTCTCTCCGCCCAGATGTTGACCACTTGCAAAGACGGCTGAGGTCCATGTACATACCTCCAGAAAAGAAGCCCGGCTGCTGATGCGGATTTCGCTTCAGGGGTTGCGGGATTTCTTTACCCTTAGCTTTTAGTAATAGACTTTAGCGGTGTGCCCTTAAGCTTCCCAACTGCTTCGAAGCCACAGGAGCTACAAGGAGCTTTGAAGCAACCTAGGCAGGGGGAACACACACAAGGAAAGATGAGTAAGCCCCAAGAACCTTTGTAAGCCCTAGACTCTAAACCCTAGGTTTAGGAATGTCAAGCCAGGAAAGATGACGATGATCACTCGGCCTCTGGTGCTTTCTCGAAGGTTGTTCGCGAAGTGATATCCTACAAGGACGCTGGGCAGTCTCCGGTACAGTTCCTAACAGCTTTTAGGGGTTTGGGGTTTGAGCTTGGCCGTACAACAGTTGTCCAAACTTTTGAAGGGGATGAAAAGCAGATCTCCTAGGATAGCCTGGAGAAGTATACCATATCGGGCTTTTCAGGGTTGATATAGGGCAACTAATCTGTGGCCCTCGCAGGGGTCGGGATTTATACTGCTTTCATTCTGCGCTCCCGGCCTCCGGGAAGTTGTTACACTTCGTGTTTCTGACCGCCATGGTACTCAGTACTTATTAACAGGCAGAGAGAGTACCCCTCCCTTTCTTGACAGATGCTCAGCTACCCCAGCCCCACACGCACAACGGCGGTCTAGGGTTTCGGTTTAGGGTTCAGGGCTTGGCTTTAGGGAGCAGATTCCAAGGACGTGTGGTACAACCCCTTATCCTGGCGGTTCCTTCTCATGGTGTGCATCGAACCATGCTGGATGCACAGCTTTGGCATCGTACCAATCCAGCTCATGGCTTACCACGGTTGGTCGCAAAGTGCAGCAGCTGGGCATGGAGATGCAGGGTTTATAGCTTAGGACAGTCTCCCTAGTATGGACTTAATGGGGTCTTGATATACCTACAATAGTTCTTAGTGGCACCTTTTACTGGGTGGGGGGTTGACCCCAGGTTTAGGATTTGGGGTTTAGGGCTGAGCTGGAGGGATCTTGGAGCTTCAAGCAGGAGTCCGGTGGAGTTAGATACTCCTCACGTAGCAATAAATCCTGCCCACTCCCCCAGTACCAGATATTCCTTCGGAGGACGCCCTACACTGTAATAGCGGTATAATGGGAAGAAACCAGGACCCTAATATAGTCCTTATTATCCCTTATAGCCACTAAGGGTGGGGGTCCACATTAGATATTCCAATTTAGTACCATTATACTAGCGAGGTTTTTCATTTCATGATTATTTAGGGCGGGGATTATGTTAGGTTCAGGATTCATGCTTGGGACTGCCAAGCTGGGCCAGAAGTTAGGGTTAGGGTTTTTAGAGTTCATGGTTGATGCTTTAGATCTTGGGGTTTAGGGTCGGTTTAAAGATTTGGTTTTGCAGGCTGGTGCAGTGATTGAGTCGGCTAATGTTCCCATTGCCATGAGAAAGTTATCGCAGCTGTGTGCGCTTCAAGATTTTTATTTTTCAGTGTCGGGGACGACAGTGCGTTGTGATGGGTCTGAACACAAGATAAAACCTGCAGCTGCAGGGATTCCAGAATGGGTGTTTCGCATCCCTAAACCCCACATCCTAAACCCTTAGACCCTAAACCCTAAGCCCTAATCATTCAGTCAGTCCTTCAGGGTGCACCCCCCATACACCCTTTGTAATGCCCCCTGAGGGACCCCTAGCATGAGAAATCCTCAAATGGGTGGCTGTCAAAATTATGGGCCGGATGGTAGATTATACTTTAGTGTTTAGGGTTTTGGGTTTCATTATGGGCCTCTTTTGGCTTTAGCCTGTAGAGTACACTGCGGCGCACAGAATATCCAAGCGTACTAAATGGAAGACTGACTTTTTGAGAGCTACCCATATGGTGTGAGAAGACCAGCATGTGACTGTTGCTGATGATGTTAGGCAGTTGCCATTTTACTGCGCTTAACTCCTTCAAGTGGTGAGTTCTTGTAGTGACCATTGCCGTTACGAGAAAACACACGTATCAAGCAACAGTTTGTATGCAGGGGTTGTCACAATGTTTGTCCTTTTCTGGGCATCCTAAAAAACCTGGGCTCGTAGTATACAGGGGACACACCACCAGAATATTGACACAAGCCCATACTGGTCAGAAGGAGGTCTGTGCTCAACGCGGGTGATACAGTGATACGGAACCCTGCCCCGAGTATTCAATGTGACACAGTAAGTTGTACTCAAACTCGTGACGGCTTTTTTTTGTGTTTACAAGGCAACACCCACCTGGCGGCGCAGTCATGTGCTTGAGAACATTTTCTAGGCCTACAAACCCTAAACCCTAGATTCCAGGTGGTGCTGCTGATTTTGGTCCAGCCTCTATTCCTGGTGTTTTTTGGCGTAGTTCCGGCCCTCTGCCTCCGGATTGGCTTCACCCGCATGATGACGGAGTCTGGGCGGTATTTGGGAAGGCATTTGCAAGTCAGGAATATGGTAGGGTTTAGGGCTTAGGGTTCAAAGCAGTAGCTTGAAGAAGTAAGGAATCTGAATTGTTGCATCAATGATTTGTTTGGTCGCGAAGGAGTGCTACAGAGTGGTAAAAATCAGTGCTGCCAGGACAGGAACCTCCCTTTAAGCCCCAGGTTGTCCTTAAATACCCAAAGCTACCCGCAAATATTAGAAACTCCTAAATTCCCAGATTTCTCTCGTCTACCTCTACAGCGTCTTGATCATCATGAACTTGTCAGTGGCAGTTTCAGACTTGGTGCCACTGATGATGCTTATGGCATTTACGCTGGTTGGCGGGTTCATGCCAGTCAAGGAGTACGTGGACTCTCGTTTTTTGGGCTTCGCTAGGATTTTTCACGTTTTCCTTCAGTGAATCCTCTGTGCCCACATGATTCACAAGCGCGGCGATGTGAGTTGGGATCCTGGATAGGGTGAAATCCCACAACAACCTGCCAATCAAGGGATGTGGCGGGGAGTAGTGAGAACAGATATTTTGGTAGACCAGTTTTCTCCCTGCTCCTCCCCGAAATCCTTCCCCCTACTGCCCCTACGCACGCATGTCCTGCGCCCAGAACTCCCCTGGATCTAAGGTTTCTCCACCCCGGACCAGATGGCTCGATTCAAGAGTGTGCAGTGGATCATTGGTTACATCTTGGGTATGGGTGGCTCTCAGCAATGGGAGAAAAGCTCATATGAATGGTTGTCAAAATTATGGTCCCTTTTTGGATCCCTATTATGATACGGCACCTTGTATTAAGGGTACCCAAAAAGGGGCCATAATTTTGACAGCCACCCATATAGGATCCTTAAAGGGGACCCTAGAGTGCTCAGTGGGAGTGTGCAGCGGCCTCCTTTTCTTCGAACTTCTACGGGGGTAGAGGCGTGTTGATGAAGCTTGCGCCTTAAACATACAAAGCAACAACTGAGTCCGCATTAGGGCGCCTCTACGGATCTTGGGGTGCGGGTTTCCGTTGTATTGCTTCAAGAGTTTTCGTTCTCTGCCAAAGGGAACGGTAAGCACAAGAAAGCTTGAAAGCCCAAATCGTGAAAATCTAAATGTTTGTGCCTAGCTGCGTAGAATTGTCTCACAGGAATCTTCCTTGTCATGGAGGGTTTCGGGGTACAGCATCTGGGTCAAGTCCCGAACCCCTAAACTGTGAACCTTTACCAACCCATGGGTTCTCGTGTGTGATTGAAAAGGGGTGTCATATAATATGTTATATAGGGGACTACTACTACTACTACTACTACTACAGCAGCAGGGTTTACTAAGGGGCATACTAGAAGTTTAGACTATGGCTCATGTTTTTAAACGAGGTCCTCCCCAGCCTCAAGCAAGGCCCTAACTTACTCATGGACCCTCGCAAATTTTCAGAAGCTTTGGAGGATCCCCAACCGCGGTTTAGGGTTTAGGGTGAGGGCTCAGGGTTTAGGGTTTAGGGGGTTCAGGGTTCAGGTTTAGGGCTTATGGTTTATAGGGTTTAGGGGGTTTAGGGTTCAGGGTTTAAGGTAAAATTCGCTCACCCCCCCCCCTCCCCCCCCA
>CAJNIZ010009518.1:0-13282 GCA_905231905.1 Symbiodinium pilosum
CCAAGGTGTCAGACCCGGGCAATTAACTCAGGAGTTAATTTTCTTTAACTCTTGGATCAACTGCCTTCCAGGTTTACAGTTTAAGGTTGCGTAAAACCCCCCCCCCCCCCACCACTTTAACGATCCCCTTCTCCAATAGAGACCCCTACTGCCCCGCCAACCACTCCATTCCCAATTAATTAGTAACATTGTATAAGCAGAGGAATATTCATCATTAGGAGCTGCGGACTTTTTAATTAGAGGGAAGTGATCTAGCGAATCTAGAGATGTTCCCCGATTCTGCACAGGATTATGGATTAAGTTGTTTGCCCTAAATCCTCAAAAGCGTAAAGCCCTAAACCCTAATCTCTAAACTCTAAACTCTAAACCGGATTAGGCAGTTCCGCCATTGCGGGGAATGGACTGGAGGGTCGCATCAGACCCTATAAACCTTATAACCCTTGCGGCGCCTAGGGGTTCAGGGTTTAGGGAGCGTCGTGGCCAAGAAGCTCGGAGCCCTTAACCCATGGGTTCAAGTAGTACCCCCCTCTATACTACCCCCCAGGTCCCCCCTTAATTAAGGTTATTTAGGGATAATTAGGCCTAATTAGGGCTAATTAAGGGGGGAACCTAGGGGGTCTAGTATAGAGGGGGGTACTACTGGAACCCATGATTAACCGTGTCCCTCATGCAGTAAATCCGACAGCAAGCAGCCTGAAAGTACTTCTTGGTTTGATTCCCAAGGTTTAGGGTTTAGGGTTTTGAGATTCTTGCTGTCTATATTCCACCCCAAGACATTCTAATTTCTACGTACCATGGTTCCAGGGAACTTAGAATAGCAAGGAACGGTCTTGTCGCTTAAAAGGCTTAAAGGCCAGTTTGGATCTTGGTCATTTTGGGGTTATAAAGGGATAATGGAAAGAAAATGGAAACTACTATGGTATATAGGTGTCTTCTAACTATTCAAAATGTGGGGTTTAGGATCCTAACTCGGGTTTAACCCCCTAGGACTTATGATGCTCCTCGTAATTTACGGGTTTAGTTTTTCAGGTTTGCGAGTTAGGGTTTAGGGTCTAGGCCTCCATGATAGTTATACTAATGATCGTCATAATACCGTCATAAGGTCCCGATTTTGGGCTGGGTTTACCAACACATTGTTGTTAGCATCCTGCTTCCAGAGACAAGTTGAAGTCATACTTGTCTTACTTATGTCCCCCCCCACCCACCCAGCACGTCGTAGATCACGTGAGCGTCGAAGCAAAGAACTTCGAAGCATTGTTCGTTACGTCTCCGCATAGTGTTTCACAAGCAAGTGGTTCTCCCTAGACTTCCCACATAATTACCCATACTGTCTTTAAGCTAAACATGACAGGTCTAGAGGCCATGCTTCTGAGTATTTTGGAGGTCGAGGTTGCCCCTAAGAACCCAACTACCCCTGCAACTAATGAGTCTCGACATATCTATGGCTTGGGTACTGCCCCCCTCAGTAACAATTGGATAATAACTATAATATGCTTATATATAGCCCTCAATAGGACCCCTAATATAGACTGTTACTGGGTGGGGGCAGTACCCAATCTATGGCTACAAAGCCAGGGAACATGTTATGTCAGGGGCTGGGGGGTGGTTTGGGGTCATCCAATGCGACTACAGGAGGGGACTGCCGATATAGGAACCTTACTCAAGCCAAATAGTTCCCCGTAATCCTATACAGCCCTTATATGAAGGTTTCCCAAAATTAGGGGTACCTTTTTGGGGGTCGCCATAATCAGGATTATAGTTTTTTGGTTTCATATTGGGTTCCCCCTATTTTGGGAAACTACCATATTGCCCCTGTATACAAATTGTCCCCATTTCAAATTCTTGCCCCGTCTATTTGCCCCTAAGAGAAGCGACAAGCTGAAGCGTTGGGCTCTTGAATCCCGAGAGCCTGTGCAAGCGCGCGCTAAAAAACCTTGACTTGAGCGCAACACTTTTGGGGTTGTGCGGTTTACGTAATACTCAAGACCCCTAAGGGTCCAAGGACTTAAATGATAAGGTTTTAGGGCCCAAATACCATTGCTATTATAGTATTTGGGCCCTGAAACCCTATTATTTGGGTCCTTGGACCCTTAGGGGACCCTTGGGCCCCAAACGTGGCCTTCAGGGTGGTGGGATGGCTGCGATGTTTAGGGTTTAGTTTTTAGAGTTTAGGTTTAGTGTAAGCTGGGCAAGTGCAACGACCTTACCCAACCTCACTCACTGCAAATGATGCTGTATATAGAAAACACAGACTTTCAGGCTTTGCAGGCTTTGGAAGCACTATGAAATAACCAGTTGAGGGGAGGGTTACGGGTGCCCTTCAGGGGGACCCTTTAATGCTTACTAAGGCTTATTAGGCCGTTTGTTTTGTTTTCTGTTTGCGGGGGGTTGCATGGTTCAGGATTACGGGATTGGGTCTGCATGACCAGAAACGCCACCAAAGAGGACTCGTATTGCATGCAAGAGACCCGGTATGCATAGCGCTTTTTCAACGGCTCCTTAAAAGCTATGGTTTAGGGTTTAGAGAGGTTCTTGAGCCTCTTTTACCGTAAATATGCCTGTCACCTTAAACCGTGTTGCCGCTTTGCTCAAGCTTACTGTCCACTAGCTTGGGTCCCTCCACTGCTGGAGTCGAACAGCGGGAGGCACTGTCTAAACGGTTTCCTTCTAAAGAAACCACAGGGTTTAGGCTTTGGATTTCAGACGTCATAGGCTTGAGGTATTTGGGTTTAGGTCTTAAGGTTGTGAGTTACGATGAGTCGGATGCGAATGATCTAGCTGCAGGTACATCAGCGTATGTCCAGCATAGCCGACCTTGAAGCTTTCAGGGCCGAGGGGAGACTTCGTTGTTGTTGGGGCTGTGGTCGGAGCTTTAACAGTTTCTTGGGTGCTGGACATTGTTTGTCAGTCAGTCAAGCTTGGTTAAGGGTTCGAGCTTTTCAGGGTTTAGGTTTTAAGGTTCCTCAAAATTGATATGCCCCGACTAGCCTTTTTGGAGTGACAGCAGGTGTTCTAGAGCCCTTTTGGTGGGTTCAAGGAAGTTCTTTGGGAGTGTATCCCCTAAACTCTGAACATATACATCCCTTTGAATGCGTTCCCTTCAAGTTCTCCGTCAGGGCAAGTTTCCTGTTTATGCGTGTGGCGCTACATGAACTCAGACCACCTTGGCGTAGAAAGCTTGATCCGACTTCAAGACACGATTTCCCGCACCCGCGGGAGAATCTAGAAAGCAGATCTCAATGAAGGATTCCTAGACATTATCCAGTCGTGGTATACTTACACGGGGTTAGTAGGGAATAAGGAAATGTATTCTACAGGGATTATACGCCCCTACTCCCTACTAACCACCGAGAAGTATAGGGCATCATATTGGGAGTTCCTACCCTCTACATCCTCCAAGGGTCTGGGTGGGGGGGTTCATATAGCTTCAGGGCTGAACTCAAACCCAGACCCCCTAAAGGATCCAAAAAATGGAACCCCCTAGTAATCCTCTAGTTTCCCCAATGTAGTAGTGGGTTCATATGGGAAGAAGCAGCTTCCCAAAGGGTGAAGAGCTTAAGGTTTAGGGCTTAGGGTCTGGGATCCTTGCAGAGCGCATACATGAGACCCCTACAGTTGCAATGTGAGCCACTGTCTAAACTCCCAGTATCCCCCTTAATAACCCCTATAATAGTCACCTATATAATCCCTTGTATAGAGCCCCTTGAAGGAGTTTAGACTATAACTCATATAGTCAACAACTTTCCACTTTCGAGAAACCTCCACGTGTCCAATTTCTGAGCATGTGACACTCAACCGTCTCAACTGAAGCTGTGTTGCGCCCTAAACCCCAAAACTGTGAGCTTGCTCATGAACCTTCAGCGAACAGACTCCTGCATGTGCGTGCCACCATAGGGGCTATAGTCTAAACTCCTTAAGGGGTTATCTAGGGGAATATATAGGGGACTACTATTAGGGTTATGAAGGGGGATACTAGGAGATTAGACCATAACCCCTAGAATCTCCTATATAATCCCCGTTTCCGTTTCATGTTCCATGTTCTTTTCCATTTGTTTCTCCATTATTAAGGGGGATACCCTCAACCCTAAACCCTACCCTGACCTCGAGGCTGCCGACCAGGCTTGCGTTCACAGCCTCTGGGGGTTTAGGGTTCAGGGTTTAGGGTTTAGGGCAAAACTTACCGACACAAAATCTGCACCACACAACGTCAGGTTTCCCGAAATGGGCAGATTCCAAGATAAACTCCCAAATACTATGGCCTTTATAGATGGGCTACAAAAAGGTACCCCTGTTTTAGGAAAGCCCCTGATTAGCAGATACCCAGTAGGCGTTCCACAACGGGTTGGAGGCCCCGCTCTCAATTTTGGGGTTCTGTGACAGCTTTGGACTCACAAGATCTAAGGAATCTAAACGGAAAGGATTAAGGCGTTCAGCATGTACCTAGGCCCCTAATTTTAGACTACTTGAAGGGTCCGGGTCGGCAGGTGGCACTAACTACCCTAAGCCTTACTCAAACACTCCAACCTTTAAACCCTGAATCCTAGACCCCTGAACCCGGAACTCTAATCCCTAAACCCCAAACCCTAAGCCAACTCTGAAGCGTCTTAGCCCTGTCGGCCACGCCCATGCTGATTGCGAATGGCTGCAGCAAAGCTTTGCAGCTGCGCAAGAAGCTGGGCTGTCATTGAGAAATGTACTGGGTCCCCTGTAAGGGTGTTATATGGGAGTTATAGGGTTTTCGACTCATGGTTAAGGTTTAAGGTGTCGAATTTAGGGTCTAGTAGGGTTCGGGCGATTAGGGTGGGTTGTTGCTAATTTACCATACTACTAAGTTTACAAAGCTACCATAACGATGGCTTCTCATTTAAAGGGGCCACAGGGGGGCTATGTAGGGTTCAGGGTGAATGTAAAAGAAAATGGACAACGAAATCGAAGCAGAGGCTAGAGGGAAGTTGCGAACCTTGAGCTCAGCTATCATAATGCCCTAATGGTCCAAGTACTTAGTCATATACTTACCCAAAACCTATACCAAGATTACTATTACCAACATCCCAATACCTAATTATCACTTGAACCCTCTGGGATGTAGGGTTTTAGGGTTACAGTCACCCTTAAGTAGATAGAATATGGCTTTGGGTATGTTATAATAGGACCCCCCATATACCCCATATTCTATCTACTTAAGGGGGACTATACCGCAAGATGAATGTCCTTAACATCAGCCCAGGAAGCGCCACTAAGAACCTCAAGGGTCAGTCATGGCTGGGTCTGCCCTTGGGAGAACGCCGCATGAGGAGCTTTTGCGGGAAAGGTTTGGGGTTTAGAGTTTAGGGTTTAGGGGTTTAGGGTTTAGGGTTGAAAGTTTAGAGTTTAGAGGCTAGGGTTCAGGGTTTAGAGCTTAGGGTTCAGGGTTTAGAGCTTAGGGTTCATTCATACGGTTTAGAGTTTTGGGTCTAGGGTCTAGACCCTGAACCTCAAACTCCTCACCCTAAACCCTTAACCCCTAGCCCTAAACCCTTAACCCCTAACCCTAAACCCTTTAGCCCTTAACCCTACACCCTTAACCCTTCAGCCCTTAACCCTAAACCCGCAACTAGGAGCTGGTCCTTGCCAACCAGCTTGTCAATGCCTTTTACCACGACAACCCTGGCCGCTGGTCTGCATCATACTTGCGTCATTAGGCCTGATGGCCTGCTTTTCTGTTTCTGGGCCGTGGTTGAGCATAGCTGGTATTTTCTGTATACCAAGCCCAAGCAGGAATCCAAACAACTATGCTTCACGTAGGTGGACCCCCCACCCAGGAATAGCGACTGCAAGGGATCGTGGTGACTGTAGTAGGGTCCTCTTATATGCCTTACATTCCGCTATTACAGGGAAGGGGGGGGCCCACTTAAACTATCTAAAGCTTACCAGTGTGCCAATAAGAAGCCAGGTTTCGGGAAGAACTCAAGTGGTCAGTGCGACCCGCCAACTGGACTCGGACCCATTATGGCCGTGTCGGCAGGCTGTCATCATACCTGTGTGGTGCAAAGGAATGGACATCTCGTTTGTTTTGGGCGGAATTCCGAAGGCCAGTGCGATGTGCCAGCAAATTTAGGGCCAGTTGCAGCAGTGTCGGCGGGCTGTCATCACACCTGCGCCGCAAGGACTGACAGGCGTAGTTGAAGGTGCAGGGTTTAGGGTCTTGAGCGAGGGTTCAGGGTTGGAAATGGGATGACGGATCCCCTTTACAGACATTCCCTTGCAATCGTTGCCATAAGTAAATGTTCTTCCAAAAACGCCCGTATACCTCATTCCCCTACTACTCTCAACCCAACAGGACTGACGGAGGCCTGGTGTGCTTTGGGGAAAACCATGATGGACAGTGCAACCTGCCACTGGATCTGGGCCCCATATTCAGCTTGTCCGCGGGGATTCACCACACATGCGTTGCGACTTACTGGTGCTTAAGGGGGGAGTGGGGCATGGTGAATCGGTATGCTTTTGATGGACGGGGAGTGTAGCTGAGGCAGCAGGATAGAACTCTAGGAGTTCACACAAAGTACCAGTCAGGTGAAAGCAGATGGTCAGCTGGTTTGTTTTGGCGACAATCGCCGTGGCCAGTGCAGCGTACCGGAAGACTTAGGACCGGTTCAGAGTGCCTGCATGGGCATCTGTCACACTTGCGCCATGAAAGCTGATGGAGACTTGGCTGCCTAAAACCTGGCTCTTGTGCCTTCATCTTTTTAGGCTTCTTTCTGCTTTTCAAAGGGAGGCTTATCGTTTAGGGGGGCTCCTACAGTCAGCTAAGGGCAGATCGAATGTTTCGGACACAACAATTACGGCCAATGTAGCCCACCAGCAGATGCTGGCGCGACCCTTGCTGTCTCTGCCGGAAAGTATCACACCTGCGTGGTCAAATCTGATGGGAGTTTGATCTGCTTCGGCGACAACTATCACGGCTGGTGCAGCTTGTCCTTGGATGTGTAATGCAGGGGCATATTGAATCAAAATAGCGCTTCGCACAGATTTGCATTTGAAGTCATCAAAGACGTATTAGGGAATAGTACTTGTAGGTTTTATCGCTCTACCGTATGCCTTACCTGAAGCTGCTCAACAAAGACCCTTGAGGCTCAATCTTAGTGCTTTTCGCCTACTCGCATAAGTCCCCCTGACCCTCCAAGAAGACCCCAAATCCCCAAACTCTCATGCTTGCTTGTTCATTGTTCATCCCGGGCTTAAGGCAATGTACCTGCTGACTTGCATTCCGTGCTGGCTCTTTCCGCTGGACTTCGACACACGTGCGCAGTGGGGGCAGATGCTTGGAAGCCTATGGGCCTAAAAACCCTTCTGCATGTAGAATCCTCAGGATTTAGAATCCTCAGGATTTAGGATTCTAGGGTTTAGGATTCTAGGGTTTAGGGTCTAGGGTTTATGGTTTAGGGTTTATGGTTTAGGCTAGAACCTAAAGCTGAATCGTGCGGAAGAAGTGTCCAGCACCCTTGCATTCAGCTCGCTGAAAAGCTACACTTGTCTTACCCTTCAAGGGTCTTACAGCTTTAAGCTCCATCGTTAAGTTCAGGGTCAGTAGCACTATAGTGCCGTGGTTTGTAACTTCCCTTCACTATCCCTGTTGCAAGAAGTGGACTAACTGGTTTTTGGCAATATCAAACGCTACACTGACACTGTGCACTATGGGCGTTGCAATCACAATGATGGTAGTTTCCCAAAATACCCAATATAGACCCCAAAATACTATAGTCCTTATTCTAGTGACCTCCAAAATGGTACCCATCATTTTAGGAAACCCTCTGATGTAGGTTGGCTCCTCCCCGTCCCTCAGCCGAGAAGCCTAAACAAAAGATCCTTGACACGGGACACGCAAGGACGGAATGGTTTAGGGGTTTAGGGGTTTATGGTTTAGGGTTTATGGTTCAGGGTAAAAAGATCCTTGACACGGGACACGCAAGGACGGACAGCTGGTTTGCTTTGGAGAGAACTCCGAGGGCCAGTGTAATGTGCCGGCAGGCTTCGGACCAGTCCTGGTCATGTGAGCTATAGTCTAAACTCCTTAAAGGGGGGTTATATAGGGGATTATATAGGGAGTACTATAGGGGTTATTAAGGGGGATACTAGGACTTTAGACTATTGCTCATGTAGGTTGACATCTGCCACTTGTTGCCACACGGTATCTTCTTATTGTTGAGGACCATAGTTGCACAGCAAGTGGTGGGAGTGGTCATCGTGCTACTTGACTTGTACAAATGGCCACCTGTAGTAGGTACTAGGCAGATGCGTTCACGTAGGTTCATGGGTAGTTGTGGCTTGGCTGTAAAAAGAGAAGCTGCTTGGAGGGCCAAGGAGACTGAACAAGTAAGTTAATACGGTGGATATTAAAAATCGTGCATGACCCTAAGTACCACGTACTGTACCTTGGGAATTATAGTACTATAGTATATTAAGGTCATGCAGGATTTCTGTATCAACAGTAGTATGGAGAACTGGGGTTGTTATCTGGCTTATACTTACCAATTCAGCTTGATGCTTCAAGTAGGGTTGTACGAAGCCTGTTTAGTGCTTGCGGGGCTCCACTTCAACCTAGCCGTTTCTACCTACCCATGGATTTGCAAGCGTGCCGAATTGTGTCCATGGCCACCATCTTCCTTGTGTTCTTGCTTCCATGCGAGAACACTGGCCTTTTTCGCGCAGTGCTGGTTTTCAGCTAGGCGTCGCGGTGGAAGTTGCCTAGATAAACAGACCCATCCCCAAGGTGTAGGGTTGAGGGTTGGTTTACATGAGGAGACCGTCTCTGATGAGAAACTGTCCTGTCTTGTTCTTCGCTACGAGGACTGTGAAATTCTTCTTTGGCTCTAAATGAACTCCGGATACGAAGAACTCTACCACCACGATTCGAGCTTTAGAATTGCCGTATGAGCTAAAGTTCGATTGGGGGGGACCTACGCGGGGATGCATAGGGGGTTTAGGGGGGTTTTTCAAGGAACATACTATAAGCTTAGTCTAGGACTCGTATGATTATGCATAGGGGGTTTAGGGTGGATTTTCGAGGCACATACTATAAGTTTAGTCTAGGACTCGTATGATTATACATAGAGTCCTAACTTTAAGGGCACCGAAATGACCCAGGCCGTGAGCCCAGTCAGTTATCCGGGGCTCCCTCTTTGCAAATTCCAATTGGGAACTGTGATAAGTGGGTATTTCTAAGTCGGGTGGAACCCTAAACCCTATAGGGTTTGGTGTAGGGCGGGAGTTTTCAAGGTAGTCTTCTAAGCCTTCCATACCGTTCTTGGATTAGTAGGAGGTATAGGAAGCATAAAGGCTACCCAGGTCCATCTAATTTACTATAGTAGTTTCCATTTTCTTTTCCATTATCCCTATATTACCCCTATATAACCCCAATATAACCCCAATATAATGGAAGATCTTCTCCCGTGAGCTACCCACCCGTAGTGGACTTCATTCTAGGCGCTTCGCATTGGAGTGTGCAGTGCATGTCAGCTTGTCGAAAAAGGCTTGTGCTCTGTTGGCGCGCCAACGGCATTTAGCCTGCACCTAATCCACATCACATAATTGTTGCCGCTTAGTTTTTCTTAGCCAGCACCATGTTCCCCCCAAAATCCCCAAAAATGTCTAATGTTGAACTGGTGTTGTGGGTCTTGCAATACACAGTAATGTGTTGGTTCGAAACAACCAGGTGCTGAGCTATATTCTTATGTGCTCACGCAAAGGATACAAGGGCGTCATCATGACAATCTTCCAGGTCGTTCGGTAGTTTCCATAACTACGAGGACCCCATGAAAGACCCTCAAGCATATAATGCGTAATGTAAGGACCCCAAAAGGGACCCCTGATTTTTGGACAGCCCTGTTTGGGCTTTTACATTGCTTGTCGAGCCAAGCCCAGCATTGAACCACCTAAGCCTCCAAAGACCAGGCACTCTTCAAGGGTTTAGGGCTTACCCTAAGGGTCCATGTATATGATTATTGGGTACTTGGACGCTTAGGGTTAGGGCTTTTTAAGGTCAAAGGCAGGATTCAAGGAGGGACTTGAAAGTCCGACCCCAGGTTGAGGTCAATATATGGTAGTTGTTGAAAGAACCTGCCCCCAGAATGGCCATGATGCAGGTTCTCTGTTTAGTTAGGCTGCTCTTTCAGGAAATGTATTCCCAATGCTCCCTCCTTTATAAGGACCTTTGTAACAACCCCCATACAGTCCCGTCATGCCCTATATATGGAGACTGCTGTGGCTTTTCTAGGGCTCCCCCGAACCCTAGGATCCAAACTAAAGGTCTAACCCAAAATCCGTTGATAGCATTAGAGTTTTAGGGTTTGGAGTTTAGGAGTAAGGGTCTAGAGTTTACGGTCTGCGGTTTGTAAATCATGCGCAGCTTTCGGATCACTATAAAAACTGAAACGCCTGGTGTAGAGCATATCTCAGATTTTGCAGGACTTTCAAAAACCAAGACTTTGACAAAATGCATCGCTTGCTGCCTGCCGTCTGGAAGCCGAAGTAGCATACACAAAAAAGAGCGCCCCACAACATACAGTTGATGCTAAGTTCCTGCCTGACCCTCAGTGCCTCATACCTTGGGAATGGTGGCATGTAAGTATATTGAAGTCTTGTAGGGCTTTCAGTATCAAGAGTACCACCAGAAGATAAGCCCTTGTTCCAAAGAGGCCTCTCACAACAAGACAACTCCCTAGGCTCCCTAGACCCCAAAACTCCAAACCCCTAATCCCTGAACCCCTAAACATAAAGGGGCCGCCAACATGTTTCATTTTTAGCTACTACAATCCTAATAACAACCACAATTTCTAATTGTTAGTGGGGTTCTGAGGCCAGCTTAAAAAGCCCAAACCCAAAACCCTAGACCAACTCTTAAGTATTTTGGTCCTTCGCTTGGGAATCGCATGCGGAGGCCAATATGGGCTCCAAATGCTGTTCGGGAGAAGAGGCTGCTTGAGAGGGGGTTTGGTGGTCTCGGATTTTGGATTGAGGCTAAAGGGTTTTGGGTGTAGGGTTTAGGGTTGAGGGTTTAGGCTTTAGAGTTGGAGGTCTTTATCTTGGACACTGCGCTACTACTAGTAATAATCATAGCAGCAGATGCAATAGTGTGCAGTAATCGCACGAATACCAGCACTTGTAATAGCAACCGTAATCAAATCGACATGGTGGCAGCAATTATAGCAATAAACCCCTAAACCCTTAACCCTAAACCCTAACCCCTAAACCCTAAACCCTAAACCGTAAGGCCTCAGGGAACACTTGGGCGGGGTTTTCTGCAGGGCCTTCGGAAGGTTGTAAAGCGGAAGCAGGTGCTGGGGTGGACTGTAACACATCCTGGAGGACCCTTAGCATTCTAAACCTTGTGAATTTCGGTTTAGGGTGTAGGGATTATACTAAGGTCATGCAGGATTTGTTGTATCAGCGTTGGGTTATTTGATTGGAATGGTCTCTGATGTGGGCACGAGGCTTCCGTTCCAAGAGACGACTGCCAGTCTTCTTAAACTGTAATCCCTAAGCGTCCAGGGACTCAAATAATAGGGGTTTTAGGGCCCAAATAATCTAATATCAATGGTATTTGGGCCCTAAAACTCCATTATTTGGGTCCTTGGACCCTTAGGGATTTATATATATATATATGTAGTAATTAGACAGAGAGTAAATTTGCTGACTCCCTACTAAGAAACGGTGGGGCTTAGAGAGTAGCATTTCATCAAGATTCGCAGCTTGGGTGGATGCAGAGAGCTTGACCCCTAAACCTTCAGATGTGACCCTAAAGCCTTAACCCTAAACTCTTAACTTGCTGAGCATTAGAAAGGAATAGTCCCCACAGAATCTTCCCTAGATAGTATATAAACCCCTAACTTACTGGGACTTAATAGGGAATAGTCCCTATATAATCCCTCCCTAGATAGTATATGGACCCTAGACTTACTGGGGGGTTAGTGGGGAATAGTCCCTACATAATCCCTCGTATATAAGCCCTTTACTTATTGGGGGTTAGTAGGGGATAGTCCCTATGTAATCCCTCGCTAGATAGTTCCCTTATTTCCTGCTAGCACCCAGTAAGTATGCCTTGATGAAGGCTTATTGTTGGTTAGTACATGGTCTTCCGGCCGAAGGGGCTCTTCGCTTTCCGCAGCTGGCGGCTGGAAGTACTTTTTGGTGTAGCGACCTATTACGATTTATACTACAAATTCTGCATGACCTTGGAAGTACCAAGAACTTCGGGAATTATGACACAATCGTTGCTGTTTTTTTCCCATCAGCAGTTTTAGATTGTTGCTGGGGACCGGGGCAGCATGAGCAGCACAACCACCTTGCCCTTGCAAGCACTTTAGCCCTCATATCGCAACTCCAGAGTGCTAGATACACAGTGGGGTCAAAATTCCCCGAAAATATCCTTTCATTACTTCCCCTGAGGGTCCAAGTACTCAATAATCATATACTTACCCAAAACCTGTACTATAAGTACTATTGCCCGAAACCCAAGTACCTAATTATTGGGTACTTGGACCCTTTGGGTTCCTACTGAAAGCTGGGGGCCATCTTGCTTTGCCAGGGGTAGAGATGAGAAAGTGCCCAGCCCACCCGGCTTCAGGTAGTTGAGGAATTAGACAGCATCAGCATGCCTCTACCCCGACATACTTTGGAAGTATAATCGACCCCAACCCTAAGCCCTACCTAAACCCCAAAAGTATGTAAAATAATAGCCCTAAACCCATAATGACAGCCATAAAGGTCATTATTTTACATACTTTTGGGGTCCAGGTAGACCCTAAACCTGCAAGAGACCGAAAGGAGACGAACCTGACAGGAGATCCAGAACCCCGCGACGACAAAAGCAACTCAGAGGTGATCCCTAAGGGTCCAAGGACCCAAATAGGGGATGACAAAAGACGAAGGAGGATGACAGCAAGGCGACGCACCATCATGCAGAGGCTCACTGAAAAGCAGGTCACGTACCCCAAGGAGGCCTATGCTTAAGAGGACCGCAATGCCCTGAACATTGATATCAGAGACCCCTTCTGCAAGCGCCCATCGCACCCAAGAGAACTCCATTCGTGAACTACAAGTGCTGGAAAATTCTATGCGCAAGGAAGGGTCCCCAAGCGCCGCCTTTTTTGCAAATCTTTACCTCAGAAAGCCTTACTGGTGGTTACTAGGGAATATGGGATGATAATCCCTATAACATAACTATACAAAATCTTCCTTTATTCCCTCCTAACCCTAAAGCTTAAAACCTCAACTCCGTATATTCCCTTATTCCCGACGAACAACC
>CAJNIZ010009519.1:0-11948 GCA_905231905.1 Symbiodinium pilosum
TAGGGGTCCAGCAACCTAAATAATAGGGTTTGAGGGCCCAAATACTACAACATTAATGGTATTTGGGCCCTAAAGCCCGATTATTTGGGTCCTTGGACCCTTAGGGTTGGATACAGGCTTACTGTTAAGGATGTAGGATTTGGGGTTCTGTTCTTGAGGTTTAGGGTTTACAGGGACTTGGGCGCATTAGACTGGGGCTTTAACGTGGTTTCAGGTATAGCTAGGATACAGCTAGGGTTCATCTGGGCTTCAGGGCTTGAGATCTAGGGTTTGGAAGGAATTGGAAACGTTTATTCCATTGTTTCAGAATTTCGGGGGTAGGAACCCTAAACCCTAAACCTTGTTCTGGGTTGGAAGGAATTTTTATCTCCCCAACCCCAAACCTAATCTCAAGGGCTCCAGCTACGCTACACATCTGGCAGGCACGCCTCAAAGTGCAATTAGATCCCAGAAAGGCAGTTGGAGCCATAAGATATAGGGCTTTGGGTTTAGGATTCAGGGTTTAGGATTAGGATTTAGCGTTTAGGATTCTGGGTCCAGGGTTTAGGGTTTAGGGTTTAAGGCCATAGGAGCTATAGTCTAATCTCCTTGAAGGGGGGGGGTTATAACCTGTGCCCTGAACCTCAGCCATCGGTTGGAGGAAACTTTGTACCACGTAGAGCCCCTAAACCCTAAACCCCTAGCCCCTATACCCTACTGTAAATTGTAGGGACTCTGGGGCTTCAAGGTGCAGCAAAGCATGCCCCTATATCAACCAGATCCTGACCAAAAGTCCCCCTTAAGTAGATCGACTATGGCTTTGGGTATATGATAACAAGATCCCCATATGCTCCAGATTCTAGCTACTTAAAGAGGGACTAGAACACCTCAACCCTAACCTGTGTACCGTAAGACATCAAACCCTCAACCCCTAAACCCTAAATTCTCAACAGGCCGCAGTGAACCTCAGTCTCCCACTTGGAGGCCCATGAGACTTAGTAACTACTTATAACTGGGCTTCGAAGCCTACTTATAATTCGGGTAACCCCTATAAGCCCATTGAGGGAGACTATAAGTAGGGTTATAAGCCCAGTTATAAGTAGTTACGAAGCCCCGATACCTAAACCCGAAACCCTAGTCCCTAAACCCCATATATCCCTTGAGCCCCTTTTAAGGGACCTACTAAGTTACTAAGTCCCGTGGGCCTCCAAGCATAAGCCCAAAATCCTAAACCCTAAACCCTAAATCCTAAACCCTAAACCCTCAACCCCAACTCCTAAACCCTATATCCTAAACCCTAAATTCTAACCCCTAAACCGAAACCCCTAAACCCCTAAACCCCTAAACCCTAAGCCCTAAACCCTAAATCCTAAATCCTAAACCGCCCAAAGGTCTACGGTGGCAAGGGGTCAGACAACCAGGACCTCGGAGGACTTTGGTCCCTGGATGTCGAGGCCTGGGGGGGTTTAGGGTTTTGGGTTTGGGGTTTAGGATTTAGGGTTGAGGGTTTTGGGTTTAGGATTTAGGGTTGAGGGTTTAGGGTTTGGCCTGGATGAATGGGTTTAGGAGATAGGGTTTAGGATTGAGGATTCAGATTGGGGGGCTAAAGCTTGTAGGAGTTTGGGCTTAGGGTTTGAGACTTAGGGTTCAGGGCTTAGGTCAGGGGCTTAGGTTTCAGGGCTACGGATAGGGGACTCAGTGTGTAGGATTTAGGTCTTAGGTTTTGGGAGTTTGGGCTTAGGTTGAGGTGTGAGAAGCGTTCCCCCAGCCGCCCGGCACCCTGTAGTGGTTAGGTCGCCCTTAAATTTAGGGCCTAGGGTGCGCGAGTTTGGGCTCAGGCTTGAGGAGTTTAGCAGTGACCTTAGACCCGGGATTTCTTTTGTTTCAGAATTTCAGATGGGAGTCTTGCTATGGGGTCCTAAACTTGAAGGTCTGTCAAGTCCAAGGTAGGTAAGTCTTAAATTTGCATAGATAACCCTACATGAGCTATCGTCTAAATCCCTTCCAGGGGGATTATATCAGGGATTCTATCGCGGACTACTATGGGGGGTATGAAGGGGGATACTAAGATTTTAGATTATATCCCTAAACCCTAAACCAAGCCCTAAGGGCGTCCTAAACCTGAAGGTCTCTTAAGTCTCCAAGGTAGGTAAATATTCGTTATCCAGAAGATATGACCCCTACATAACTATATCTTGGGTACTGCCCCCACCCAGTAACAGTTCATATTAGGGGTCCTATTAAGGGCTATATATAACCCTATTATACTTATTATCCGACTGTTACTGAGGGGTGGCAGTACCCAAACTAGATCCCATCTACATCGACCTACTGCGTGCACGACTTTTTGTTGGGCGAGCAGCGGCGCTCACAAGAGGAGCTATGCAATTCTGTTCGATCACCATTGCACCTGCATGATTGTGCGCGCTCGGGGCGACGTTCTCTGCATTGAGAACCCCGTGAACTCTCAACCGGAGCCCCATGCTGACTCTCTATATAACATGGATGGCTTGTTGCGGACCAGCGTGCCCCTGGACTACCCTAAACCCTAAACTTCTAATCCTTAAATCCTAATCGAAAACCTTGAACGCTAAACCCCAATCCCTAAGCTTTGGACTCACTTTTCAGGCATTCAGATCAAGCCTGAACTCCTGAACCTGCAGCTGTGGAATTGTTCAAGGTTTCAAGGTTTGGAGTTTAGGGTTTAGGTTAAAGGGGGTCATGCTGTAGAGGGGTGCGCGATGAGACGCGCTAAACCTTAAGTCCTACACTGCAGACCTGAAACCCTAAATCCTGTAACCTCACCTGTACCCTAGACCCTAAATCCTGAGCGTTAAGCCCTACACCCCAACCCCTGAATCCTCAGCCCTAAATCCTAGACCCTAAGCCCTCAATCGTAAACCTTACACCCTAAACCCTAAACTTTAGAGGCAACGCCCTAATCCTAAACCCCAAGGCCTACATGGTAGTTTCCCAAAATGGGGGAACCCCAATATAGACCCCAAAATACTCTAATCCTTATTATGGGGACCCCCAAACCCTAAACCCTAAACCCTAAACCCCAGATCCTAAACCCCAAGGCCCAAATCCTCTCCTGCCCAGACCTTGCAGTGGTCCTTGTCAAACTCAGACTCGCCTGCTGACCAGTCAGGGCACAGCGCCGTTTCTTGGACGAAGGTTAACCTAAGGGTCCAAGGACCTGAATAATAGGGTTTTGGGGCCCAAGTACTATAATATTAATGGTGTTTGGGCCCTAAATCCCTATTATTTGGGTCCTTGGACCCTTTGGGTTAGGGGGTACCATTAACATTTAAACATATATAGGTAAGAGAGGCTTAGGGTTTAGGGTTTAGAGTTTAGGGTGTAGGGTTTAGAGCACATGGGATTTGTGGAGGTTTGTTTATGGGCACAGTGCCGTCTCTTGGACAGAGATTTTTGGGGAATTCGGGGTTTGGGGCTAGGTGATATGGGCTTGAGGTTTATGTTTTAAACATCTATTTTCAGGATTTAGGACCCTTCAGAAGTCCTCAAACCCTAAGCCCGAAACCCTAAACCCTTGGTTCTGGATGCAGGCCTTATTTTCTGGGATAGAGATTCAGGGTGCAGGATTTCTAGTGGAGTGTACGACGTACGATGTAGGGTGGCAGAGTTCCAGGGGACAGCAAAGTAGAAAGATGGGGAGCCGGGACAGGTAGATTGGGGTTATCAAAAGTTGACTTGCAATCTTTTCAACAAATACTCAGTTCAGTCACTCCCGCGCTCCTTGGAACTCAATGTAACATAGCTGATACCAGCCAATGCATATTGGGGTGCGCAGTTGTAATGGGGGTGTGCTACAAGATAATCGGCAGACAGTAGGAGTTGTGCTAAGTGCGATGTCAAGTTGTGAGCATGATGCCGCTTCTTTGCTAACCATCCTTTTTGCAGCAAGTCCGTATCATGCATTGCCCCTTCATGCGAACGTTACCCCCTGCTGCCTCCTGGGAAAGTTTGACCCCCTGCACCCTGATATTGAACTCACATCAAGGCAAATGATTCTGTAATAATTATGGCGCAGGTTATGGCTTCATGTATAAAATGGGTAGTCCCTATTGCCCAAACGATGGCCCTATGGTTCAGGCATAGGCGTGATTTCCTGCCCGAGGAATTATGACCAGTAACATTTCTTGGCCTCATTTCCCAGGATTGGCGGGCTCCCGAAAGAAAGACTTCTCGGTAGGTGATAGGTTCTAATTAAGATTCGAAGTTCCACGCTGTCCCAGCTTCCATCTTATATTCCATTCTGATTTCCGCTTGCTTCTTCACTGCTATTCCAACTCCCAAGCCCTAAAACCCTAAACAGTAAACCCCTGCAGCCCTAAGCCCTTGAGCCCTAAATCTTGAAGCCCTCGTTTTGACCTCAGAGCTTGACGCGTCCAACTACAGGTTTGGGATGCGAGGACGAACCGCAACTTGGCCCAAAAAGGGTTTAAGGGCTTCGGGCTTAGGGTTCAGGGTTCGCGGCTTAAGGGTTCTAGGGTTTGCTATTCAAGGATCAAGGTTTATAGGGCTTAGGATTCAGCACATCAAGTCCAAGCATTCGCTTGTTAAGCAGCGTTACCAGAAAACAGAAGGATACCCGCCCGCCCATCGGGTCCCTCAACACTAAGAAGACATTGCAATTCAATCTTGAATTCTAATCCTAAATCCAAGCCCTACATCCCGAACCCCAAAGCCAAAACTCTCCCGAACTTGAAGCCGAAACCCTAAAGTCCCAACCTGAAAGCCTGAACTCAAAAACCCAAACCCTCCAAGCCCAAACTCTACAACCTGCTCCTTAAAAGCTAACCCCTCCGGGGCCACCTCCTACAACACGACCCTAAAGCCTGAACCTTGCAGCCCGAATCCTAAAGCCCAAAGCCTACAGTTGTAACCCTAGAAGCCCAGGTACCCATATAGTAGGCCCTTGGGTGATAGATAGTATACATTTATATAGGGACTTAAGGACAGGAACCCAATATATAGGTAACTGGGCTTCTAGGGTAAGCTTGAAGCCTACAGCCAGGAACCTAAAGACCTTACTCTAGAGCACGAACCCTACAGTCCGAATCCGAGAGCGCGAGCCCTAAAGCCCTAAGGACCCCGAAGTGGCGAAGGACCATTACCTAAACCCCAAAAGTATGCAGAATAATAGCCTGTTGGGCTATTTGAAGGGGTTTTGGGCTATTATTCTACCTACTTTTGAGGTCCAGGTTTTTTTTTTGTTGAACCCTCAGCCCTAAAACCCTGAAGCTTAAACTACGGCAGGATTTCTGCATTCATTTCCGTCCCACTGCCCTGGAAGTCACACACCCACCCACACAAATCCCTCCAATATGGTATAGTATAGTATCATGGGAATGTTTCATAATAGTGGGGTGGGGGTTAAGATATTGTAGGGCAACAGGATTAAAATGGAACCCCCAAAAGGGCCCTGCAAAGACGTGCCTATATGAGGTGCGTCCCATGTGACTTTGAGTGAGGAAAGAGTACCCCTAAACCCTAAACCTGAAAATTGAGCCTGAGGAATGTACATCTTCGGCCCAGTTTTAAAGAATGTCTGGTACTACGACAAGAAGGCCGGGTGGGTTGGTGGTTTTAGGAATTCAACAAAATTAGGGTGTATTGTTTAGGGTTCAGGGTGGGGTGGAAACTAGGAGTGGTGCATCGTTGGATCAGCCTATAGAGCTGAGGTTAGGGCTGAACAATGGCGAGTTAAGTGACAAAGAAGCTGGAACCTGCAAATGGAAACTGGGGTTGTATAGGGGGTTTGTAAGGTTCAGGGTTTAGGATCGTATTTTTTGTTGGTGGAAGTGGTTCCCTGATACAACTACCAAACGCTGCTTTTGCTTCCTAATCCTGGTGAGATCGTGAACACTGACCTATCAGAGGAAGTTTGGAAAGACTAGCCACATCCGGCATGTGGTTCAGTGAAGCCAAAGGCCAAAAAGGGTCCAAAAGCGAAGTGGCCTCCTAAGGTAGCAAGTGCTATTTGAGGCCCGTGTACTCCACATGTTTGGCTCTAGGCATATGCTACTTGGACTTGGCTCTAAAGGAACTTCTGGAAAAGGAGCCACCGAAGGAATGATGCTGCCTTTTCTTAGCTAGACAACCACGCCAAACCCCCAAAAAGGTACAGGTAGGATCTAGGCCCCGGGAGGTCTTAACTGCCGGGCCCTTCCCCAAAACGAAACAACTGCGCAGCACGTAGGAGCCGCCTGAGCGCCGTTTGTTTCACAGGCTTTGAGGTTCAGAGTTTAGTGTCCAAGTGCAAAGCACACGTTAAAACACGTATGGTAGTTTTCAAAAAATCATAACCCTGAAGCCCACAAAGACGACCATGAGGCCACGTCCATAAAATGCTATCAAATCGTGATGGTGTACTTATGCTGGTATTTCATGTATGTGTATACTGTTATTACCTACAACTCTGCATGACCCTAAGTAGCCTAAACCTTCAAGATTCTGGTAATTTTGAAAGGTTGGTTTGCTAACGGTCATACAGGATTTTCGGTATCAAACGTACGGTTTGCGGTTTGTCACATGTTCGCCCCCCTTGCGGGGATGTAAACTTCAGCAACTAATTCAACCCCAACAGTAAGACCCTGTGGCTATCGCACTTTAGGTGGACCCCCACCCAGTAGTAGTGACTATTATGGATAATAAGGATTACATTCCTCTCATATTCCTACTATCCCACTATTGTAGGGTGGGGGGTCCACCTAAATCATGCTGTTGATTCACGGACACCCCCAGGTGGGTGGTTACCAGGTGTGTGTCCCAGAAATAACCTTAGAATTAGAAGCCCGTTACCTTTTTATTGGGTTCCTGTCCTTAAGTCCCTATATAATTTTGTATTATCTGTAACCCAAGGACCTACGGGTACCTGGGATTTTAGGGTAAGGCCCGTACAAGATTCGCATAAGGGCAATGGTATATGAGGTCTCCTTTGAGAGTACCCACCTGAACACGAAGCAAAAAGGAGGTTTCCTTGATTCATAGTAGAAACTCTGCCTGACCTTAAGGTACTAGAGCACAACAATCCCCAACAAGGTAAAAAGCACTGTATCGGGGTCATGCAGGATTTTCCGTAACAAATGTCTGGCCATGGCAGGGTTGTAATTTGGGGGGCTGGGTCTACCCAAACCCTATGAACCCTAAATCTTGACCCCCTTGAATCCTAAACCCTAAATGCTAAATTCCCCTAAACCCTAAACCCCTAAACCCTAAACCCTGGGCGCTTAAAAAAAACTAAATCCCTAAACCCTAAAACCCGAAACCCCTAATCCCGTAAACCCTAAACGCTGAAGCCCCAAGTTTCTTATGCAATCTGCAGGGCGATGTGTGGAGGAAGGCTGAGCCAGTCACTTGGCGCCCCATCAGTTGGGGTCTGTGAACCCCTGGGGTTTGGGGTTTAGTATTTTTAGGGTTTAGGGATTAGGGTTTTAGGGTTTAGGGTTTAGGGTTTTAGGGTTTAGGGTTTAGGGTTTTAGGGATTAGGGTTTAGGGATTTCGGCTTGAGGGAGTATGGTCTAGGGAATGATTATGGTTTAGAGATTAGGGTTTAGGGATTAGGGATGGTCTTGGGTGCAGTTCAGGCTGCTCCCATACCTCAAGTATACGTTTGAACGCAATGGCCCCCAGATCGGACAGACCTTCTAAGAAACCCCTAAACCCTACCTGAACCCCAAAAGTAAGTAGAATAAAGACCTTTTGGGCTATTTTAATGGGTTTGGGGCTATTATTTTACCTAATCTTGGGGTTCAGGTAAACACTAAGCCCTACAGCCCCTGAGTTCCGCTTCTCAGGGGCTCTGCCCTATTCGGGGTCCCCTGGAATCTACTTCAAGTACGCGTTGAACGCTGTTCAAAACATACAGTCTCGTAGCCCGCAACACGACAAACGCTGAAGCCCTAAGCCCTACCCAGAGGCTCGGTTTATGTAGGGTTTAGGGTTGTAGTACGTTCGTTTCTGGCAGCTTATTCTAACTCTCCACGGCAAGAGCCGCAACGAGTCCAAAATGGAACTACAGAGGAGCCCCTGAGTAGACTGACCCAAAAATCTGGAAGAACAAAACTCGGACCCTAATCCTTTAGTGGAGGCTCATTCACCCCTGAGGCTTGAGCAGCACCTTCATGAATCCTTACGTGGAGGGTTGTACTTATAACCTACTTAGTAACTGTAGTTCTAACCCAATTAGATCTAGGGTAACTGTAGTTATGGGACTTATAGTTGGGTTATAACTACAGTTACTCAGTAGCTTATAAGTACCACGGACCTCCAAGTACGCAGTAAGCGACGATAAAAAGGGTTGCAGGGTGGCCAGCCCTGATAAGGGGACACATTCTACCAGGTATAACCTACTTCCTAAGTCCCCTGAGCCCTAAACCCTGAACCCTAAACCCTGAGCCCTAAACCCTAAACCTAACCTCCCTGAGCCCTCAAAAAGGGGGAGCACTATACCAGCAGGGCTAGCCTGAAATCCGAACCTGAAACCCTAAACCCTAACGCTTTATAGCGCCCTCTACAGGGTTGCTTAAGAGCTGCAAGGGCTTGCTTCCGGAAATTGTTGATGCCTTACGGGAATAGACTCATGTTGGTAACCCCAAATCCCCAAACAGGGACCCTATAATCGTCCTATGATCATTACAGGCTCCTGTTCTTTGGGTACCCAAACCCTAAAGCCTAGGAGGGGGTTGGGGTTACCAAAAGTCCTGTTGCTTTGCAGAGTGTGTATATTAGATTTGGGAGGTTCTGCTTGGTATAAAATCTAGAAGAAGCAGTCAAGATACAATTTGGGAGGGCTCCAGGGCAGACGGAACACATACCCACACTATCCCACAATCTTTCGCAGGCACCTTTGAAACCCTAAGCCGCACACCCCCCTGAGCAGTTTTTTAGGAAGGCTGTAAATTGCAAAGCCGAGTAGTTGCCGAAGCGGCCCCTCTTAGAGGGTTTGTAGGGGATATGCAAAGCATAGAGGGGTACATGGGGTTACTTGGGGATATATAGGGTCTAGGATTCAGGGTCTAGGGGGATAATGCAGATTCATAGGCAACATGAAATTCAGAAGCACATGAAAACGACTGAGTTTATCGAGGGGCTTATGGGGCAAACTACCAACATTACGGCTGTAGAGTTCTGGCATGACTATGGTATAGCATACCTAACCGACCTTTAAAAGGAATATGCAGTTATGTAGGCTTCTACAATTTGATACATTCCTCACACACACACCCAAACCTCATTCAGACACTCCGAACCCCAAGCCCTGAAACACCAAACCCCTTGCCCCAAACCCTAGAGTCGGTTTAGGATGTAGTGCTTTGGACCGCAGATCCTAAACCCTAAACCCTCCGGGTTCAGGGTCTCCCTGATATACTTAATTCCTCCCAGAGGTTCGGGCGGGAGCCGCAAGCAAATACGACCCCGGGCCCAAACCAAACCCTAAACCCTGAATCCTCAACCTTGAAATCCCAATCCCTCAATACCTTAAATCTTAAGCCCTAAATCCTAAATCCTAAACTTCAAATCCTGAACCCGCACCTTAAGGCCACCAACATGGGGCAGCCTCAAAAACGCCAGGCAGGGTTCCTCTCGGTCCTGGCTTTAAGTTCAGGGCTTAGGGGTTACTGTTGAGGGGTCAGGGGTTAGGGTTCGGGTTTGGGGGTTTAGAAGTTAGGGCTTAGGGTGGTTTAGGTCTCGGGGCTTAAGGGCTAGGGGCAAGGGGTTTACGGCTGGTTTAAGGTTTATCAGGTTTCGGGTTCAGGGTTTTGGTTTCTGACATACAACATCATATATAGATATAGGTATAGATTCAAATACATATTACCTTAGAGAGTCTAAGCACCCAGATGCGTGACAGAAAAACACATGGGTTATTCTCAAAATTATGGTCCCCAGTTAGTGAAAGACTATATTACGGCACCTGATATTTAGGCAACCAAAATGGCACCTAAATTTTGGAAGCTAGCCATATAATGCCAAAACCAGGAAGGCCCCGCTGGCCCCTTGGTTTTAAGGCCGCCCCTGCTCCTCTGGTCCTCTGTGCCCGGGTTCTTTGAGCCCGCACGAGTAGTGTATATTGCAGGATTTCCCAAGTCCCCTGATCCTTCAAGCAGTTAAACCCTACACTCTAAACCCTAAACCCAATTCCGACCCCTCCATTTAAGGGCCTCAATATTAGGATCCCTTATTGAAGGGAGGGGATTTATTAATCAGGGGTCTACATTCCTGCCTAAAAGCAGAGCCTCCCTGTCCGCAGGAGCATACAGCAGTGTGGGCCTCTCTGCATTGATTTGGGTTCAGGGTAGGTTTAGGTTTAAGGGTGTTTAGCAGGTGCAGGGTTTGGAGTTCGAGGTTTGCGTCTATTCTGTAAACCCCTATGTCATACCAGTTTGCATGTTCTTTCCCATTTTCATATCCATTTGACTCGCCATTCTTGGGGTCATGTGTCTAAGCCCGAAAACCTCAAGCCCTAAACCCCGAACCCTAAGCCCTAAACCCTAAGGTTTAAGCCCTACCTGGACCCCAAAAGTAGGTAGAATAAAAGCCCAAAACCCCGTAAAACAGCCCAAAAGGCCATTATTCTACATACTTTTGGGGTTTAGGTAAGCCCCTATCCCTTTTTTTATCCCGAAGCTTCAGATTTGAGGTTCCCAGGTTGCTGTGGGTCAGAGGCACCTACTTGGAGGTCCGTTTTAGTTATAACCTACTTAGTAAGTGTAGTTATAGCCCCATTGTATCTAGGGTAACTGTAGTTATGGGATGTATAATTGGGTTATAACTACAGCTACTAAGTAAGTTATAAGTACAACAAACCTCCAAGTAGCTCCTTGCCGCGCTTGGGAGCCTGCATTTGCATCTATAGGTTTGAGATTCCCTAGAACCTGAACCCTAAACTGTATAGGGTTTAGGGCAGGGTTTAGGGTTTAGGGTCTTTACAGGGATAATGGAGAAGAAAATGGAAGCTGATATCTATTTAGGATTTAGGGTTCAGGTTCCTAAACCAAGTGCAGGCACTATACATCTTTAGATTTGCGGTCTGGGGGCACCCTAAACGCTTAAGCTTAAACTGTCGAAGAGACTAAAGGCGGAAGCAGGTGTAGCCAAGTTTAGGGCTTTGGGTTTTGGAGCTAAGGGTTTTAGGATCCAGGATTTACGGCATAGGGTTTGAACACCAGGTTCAAGGCTCATGGGCGACGACAGCACAGGAATTTCGTATGACGGGGATCGAGCATGTTGATGTCGTGAGGAGGTTTAAGGTTTAGGGGTTAGGGCAGGGGGGTTTAGGGGCGAGGAGACTTGGGGGTTTCCCAAAATGAGGGTTGGGGGTCCCAAGAATAAGGACCATAGTATATCGGGATCTATATTGGAGTTCTTTTTTTGGGGGGAAAACCACCATTTGAAACAAGGACCGAAGTCACCCTAAAGGCCTGAGATGCTGGCATGACTTATCTTTTTGACTGTTGTTGTGATAAATAGGACTCTACATGAGCCATGGTCTAAACTCCTAGTAGCCCCCTTAATAACTCTTATAGTAGTCCCCTATATAATCCCCTATTTAACCCCCCTTTAAGGAGTTTAGACTATAGCTCACATGTTAAGCCCTAAGATCCCAAACCACCTGCTTTAGCTCTAGGAGGTTGATGTTTGGTAAGGCACGGTGTTGCACATTTCCCTTTTCACTTCTAGGAAACACTTTCCTCGAAGGCTAAACTTGTTGCCCGGGACCACATGCATCCCTGGACTCTTAAACCCTTAACCCTAAGCCCTTAACACAGAAGGGGTAATCCTGGCGATGTGTATACAAGTTACCTACTTTGGGCTCTGAAGTCTTATAAGTATCACTTAGTTTGGGGCCTAAAGTCTGCAAGTACCACCACCTGTTAAGCTTCCTGGGCTGCAGGTAAGCCTGTAACCATAATCCCTAAAACCTAATCCCTAAAACC
>CAJNIZ010009521.1:0-13279 GCA_905231905.1 Symbiodinium pilosum
TTAGGGTTTACGGTTTAGGGTTTAGGGGTTTAGGGTTTAGTGGTTTAGGGTTTAGGGGTTTAGTGGTTTAGGGTTTACGGTTTAGGGTTTAGGGGTTTAGGGTTTAGTGGTTTAGGGGTTTAGGGAGTAGGGGTTTAGGGAGTAGGGTTTAGGCTTTAGGAGTTTTGGGTTTATGGAGGAACCCGAGTCAGGGTTGCATGGGGGTCGGATCCAGAATTTCTGCACAGATCCGCCGTTTGGACTGTACCTTCTGTCCCTAAACCTCAAACATAAATTCGTCTGGAGCCCTTAATACAGTTTGGTTTACCATTCCCAACTAAGCATGAGTAAGATTGTTTTTGGCTACACCCTAAACCGCAAGCCCTACCCCCAAAACCTGAAAACTGAACCGTCATCGGATTAACAATCCAAGATGAAGAAACCATAAACGGCAGGATCTACAGTTTGAGACCTCAACCCTAAACCGTAAGACCTAAAGTTTGAAACCTCAACCCTCTAGAGGAAGACCTGGAGCTTGAAACCTCAACCCTCAAGAGGAAGACCTGAATCCTAAAGACCACCATTAACCCTAAACCCTAAATAGTAGTTTCCATGTTCTTTTCCATTATCCCTATTTAACCCCTATATAAGCCCTATAAAACCCTCTCTCACCCCTATATAACCCCTAGGGACCTTAATTTAAGTAAAGACAACACAGAGGAAGACTTGAACCCTAAAGACAACACAGTTACCCTAAAAGTAGTTTCCATTATCCTTATGTAACCCCTGTATAACCCCTATATACCCCCTAGGGACCTTAATCTAAGTAAAGACCTTAATTTAAGTAAACTCTAAAAAGTAGTTTCTATCATCCTTATAGAATCCCTATATAACCCCTAGGAACCCTTGAATATAACCCCAATATAACCCTAATATAAACCCAATACATGATAGTAGTTTCCATTTTCTTTTCCATTATCCCTATATAACTAGGTTCAACCACCCAGAAAACGCTACTCGACCTAATACAACCCCAATATATTATAGTAGTTTCCATTTTGTTTTCCATTATCCCTATATAGCCCCTGTATACCCCCTAGGGACCTTAAACCAGGTGGAAAGCCAGCTTTAGTGGACCTCGCCTGTCGCAGCGCTGGTGCGCTGGCTGCTGCAGGCTTGCACAGTGTTGTTTAGGGTTTAGGGTGTCTAGGGTCTAGGGTTAAGGGTTCAGGGTCTAGGGTTAAGGGTTCAGGGTTTAGGGTTAAGGGTTCAGGGTTTAGGGTTTAGGCCCTGAGACAATACATAGGAGCGATAACCTAAACTCCTTCAGCGGGTTATGTAGGGGATTATATACGGGACTACTATAGGTGTTACTAAGGGAGATACTAGGAGTTTGCTCACACGATATTGTTTGAGGCTGGGTCAAAGGTCTAGGTGGCTTCAGGTCTAGGTTCAGATGTTATGTCAAGGAAATAGGCAACAATGGGCAACGCGATTGTGGACCTTGGAGATCTGACTGCGATTCCTCATTCTGACATACGTTTGTGCCCCGTCTTCCACCTAAACCCTCAAACTGCAAACCCCAATCCTACAAATTTGACATCCAACCGTCCAGGCTCCTGCCGCACGGTAGTTTGCAGGAACTACCAGTCTAGCTCTCGTAAGAAATATTGACTGTAGCTCATGTGAGGTCTGGTGAGGCCAGAGGATGCGTGGATGACCGTCGAAGTGGCAGGGCCAGTGCTGGAGCAGCTGTCGGACCTTGCCCGGGCAGAGCCTCGTTTAAATCAGTAGTGCTCCAGATGGTCTTGCTATGTAAAAGCTTATAGGGTTATATGAGGGATTATATAGGGATCATATCGAGGTTATAGAGGGGTTAGATAGGGTTTGGAAGTAGCACTCCGGCAAAGGAAAATAAGATAGCAAAGGAAAAGGAACATGAAATGGATTGGGGTTTCCAAAAGATGGGGGTGCCATTGATTTTTATTAGGATTTCCTGGGCCCCCCATGGAAAGCCCCACACCGTTTAGAGTCTAGGGCTAGCATTTCAGATAGGGGCGCTTTAGCCACCTATATGAGCGACTGCTTTTATTATCGTGTAGGAGCTAAGAGCAGGCAGAGATAAAATCCAGGGACATGAGCAAAACCCTAGTAAAACGATAGGGCCTCCCCCAAAAGCGATACCCCCGAAATGGATGACAGCAGCGTGCAAAAACCCTGTAAAGCGATAGGCCCCCCCAAAGCGATCTTTACTTAGCTCTTTATTAATAATGTAGTTAGCTGCCCATATGAAACCAAGCCTATCTGTCATCTCTTTTTGATATATGACTTTTTGATATATGAGTGAAATAGCCTTACCTGATTCGACCACGCAATGGGGTGCGGTATGAGCGAGACGATACTTCTCGCTTGCGCGGAATGTGGCTAGTTGCTGTTGAAGTGCTCTCCAGCAGGCCCCACACATGGACGAATTATGAGGGGGGTGGGTTTAGGGGTTTAGGGCTTAGGGTTTAGGGGTTTAGGGTTTAGGGGTTTAGGGGTTTATGGGGTGATTAGGGGTTGAGGTTTAGGGGTAGCGCTTAACACCCTAAACCCTAAACGATGAACCCAAACCCAGCAGAGACAGTACAAGCCGGCAAGCCTGCAGGGTTCCCTGTACTTCGCATCCCAACGCACGGTTTAGGATAGTCTTAGGGTTATATTGGGATTGTATTGGATACTGGAAAATAAAGCGGAAACTACTCTTCCGGATTTGGGGTTTGGGGTCTAGGGTTTGGTGTTTCAAGCATCACTTTTTTTGAATCAGCTGGATTCGCAACAGCCTGAAAGTGACGATTACTAGGGTCATATGAGCTACTGTCAATCTTAGCTTTAGCGGTCCCTCTTGCACTTTAGCATAGTCCCTAATATAATCCCTAATAAGGAGCCCATGTCCATGAACTTAGCTAGGAAACAGTGACAGTAGCTCATATAGGGAACTTGAGCCAGGGATTGGCTTTCGAGCAACCCTGAACCACCCTAAGACCCTAACCCTAAAACCTACACCCCGACCAATCTGCAACGCATGTGTGGTGCGCATGGAAGCTGGCGATTGGGATACTTGCTTTCATGATCCCTATATACTCCCCATACAGCCGCTTGTTTGGGCAATATCCCCATAACAGCCTTGTAAAAGTACGTTTGATACAGCCCCCGAATAGGAGGAACCCTATAAGCGCCATGTGATAGTCAGAGTTACCTACATCCATGTACCTATCCATGACAGCTTGGACCTTGGGTTCAGGGTTTAGGGTGTAGGGTCTTGTATCAATGTTGGGTGGCGTTGCACATCTCATGGTACAAGTCCTGTAACGCTGGAGCTTGATGTTGGCCATGGTCGGTTCTTCATGTTTTGCAGGTGAGCCATGCAACCCTGAGCCCACCAGGCAACCCACCACTCTGAAGCCCCAAACTAAATCCGAAAAAGAGCCCGAAGAGGAGCTATTCCGCATGATCGCCCTCCTGGGCATCCGCGATGAGACCCTCCTGGAAGCTGCGCAAGCACCCTTGCGATTTGAGGCCGCGGTGGACAGAAGGGGGACTTCTCACATTTGGGTTCAGGGTTTCAGGCTTCCGTGGTTTAGGAAAGAGGGTGTGCAGCACGTTTACGTGTTCCGGGCCCTCATGGGGACTCTTTGGATACATGAAGATTACAGATTACAAGGGAGTATGGCGCGTCCTTACGAAGGACTCTGTTCGGTCCATCTACCTATCTCTGATTGCAAACAATATTAGGGACTCCCAGCTTTTTCATCTACAGTTACATAAGCCACTAGCTAGCTATGAAATGCACGGGGCCAATTCGGCAACTTTCCAGGTTTCACTGTTGAGCGCCAAGCCAACAGCGCTGTTGTAGCAACGTCTTCCCTAGCTTCCTGCCTACCTGCTTAGTTCCAACACACTGGTGTTTCTGTCTAGCCGACTGTACAAGAGGTCAATGAATACGGGGGCTCGGGATTGGGGATGAGGTTTACTTACTGGTGGCTAGTAGGGAATAAGGGAATGTGTTACTAGGGGAATTACTGGGGGTTACGTTCCCTGATTCCCTACTAACTACCAGTAAGATGAAAGTTTAGGCTTCAGGGCTTGGCATTTTGTTCTTCAAGTCTAGGCCTGTTCCCCTCCTATCTTGGTACATGATTTTATTGCTTGGGAATGCAGATTGCGCCCTAGGGTTATGGCCGTATGGGGTTCAGGGTCTGCGGTAGTGCTGGCCCATCTGCAGCAGGAGGAAGAAGGTGTAGGCTCAGATCTCCCAGGCCTCAGCCATATGCGCACTACCCGGACCCCAGGATTCACCAATGAAGAACCAGCAATCAACTCATAGTTCTATTGGGGCAAAAGTGAGGTGATCTTTTGGGGATCATCCCAATATAGTAGTTTCCATTTTCTTTTCCATTATCCCAATATAACCCCAACATAACCCCAATATAGCCTTTTGTGATCCTCTAGGTGGTCAACCTAGGAAGCTGAGGTTCGGGAGTTGTCTTCAGCTTAGAGCTCTTTTGTTGCAACACCCCCGCGCTGATGCTGGCTTGGGAAGGGGGTACTCAGATGCGGGCTCTCAACCAAAAATGTCGAAACCGTATAAATGGTAGCTGCCTGGCTCCAGTTTAGACGGCCCCACTTGAACTTCCATGTGGTAGTTTCCCAAAATGAGGGGACCCCAATATAGACCCCAAAATAGTATAGTCCTTATTATAGGGATCCCCAAAAATGTACCCTTAATTTTGGGAAACCCCCATGTTATTGTTGGACAACCCCAAATCAGGTGCTTCCAGATGAGCTGCAAGATCCCTCCGCTGGATTTCCGACAGAGCAAACCCTTGGTCGGATTGGCGCCATGCCTGCAAAGAAACCGGGTTTCCCTTTTCAGAAAGGATGCTGCAAGAATGCGGAAGCCCTACTGCTCGAAGTATCCCGAGGTAGGTACTAATTCTGTAAGGACCTCTAAGCCCCCAAGAAATCAATTTTCTGACAGGTGAGCCGACTTCCAATGCCCAGGCTGCAGCTGCAGCTCTGGAGGCTGCAGCCCACCTTCCGGACATCAAGCTGGCTAAGGATGTCATCGATGCGCCCCTCACCTCATCTCAAGCAAGCATGCCAACATCAATTTTGGGGAAGCAGCTTTTCATAAGCAAGAGCTTCCGCCTGTCTAGCCTTGCCTTGAGGTATTGTGCGCTACTTCTGGCACAGGAGGCATGTGCTCCAACTCTGCTACTGCGCTCAGCGCTAGCTCTGAGCTGCCTGGGGCGTGGCTCTGCCGCAGACAAGCTGGCCTCTTTGATGCATCTACCTTAGGTGGACCCCCCACCCAGTAATAGTGACTATAAGGGATAATAGGGATCATATTAGGGTCCTCTTATATTCCTATAATACCACTATTACATGGTGGGGGGTCCTCCTAACATCTACCAGCTTTGTCCTTCTGAAGGGCTGCCCAGTCAATGTGACCTAAGGATCCCCAAACCCTGCAGTTCCAAACCCTAAATTCTAAACCCTAATTCTCAATGATTAGCCTCCAATCCTGAAACCTATACACCCTAAACCCCAAACCCTACACCCTAAACCCTATAGACCCTATGATATAGTAGGTTCCATTTTAAATTCTCAAGCCCATGGCTTTCCCACAGGTCGCAGCGGTGGAGGCAAAGTGGGAGGAGCTGCAGGCTGAAGTCAGCAAGGCACATGGCAAAGTCTGAATTCTAGGGTTTGGGGTTTGGGGTTTGGGGCTTAGGGTTTAGGGTTTAGGGTTTGGAGCTGTAGGGTTTGGAGCTGTAGGGCTGTAAGGTTTGGGCTTTAGGGTTTGGGTTTTAGGGTTTGGGGCTGAGGGTTTGCTTTTAATTCGGGTTTGGGGTTTAGGGTTTGGGTTTTAGGGTCACAGTCTGCGTCTAGGAGCACGCATGAGTAGTGTAGACCCATGATTAGGGATAATGGAAAAAGAAAATGGAAACTACTATTTAGGGTTTGTGGTGCAGGGTTTAGGGTTAAGGATAAAGTAGACCCATGATTAACAAACCCCCTCATTTTTAAGGGCCCTAATATTAGGATCCCTATTATAATCCCTACTAAGGGGAGGGGGTTTATTAATTAGGGGTCTGGGTTAGTAAAACAATACTATGAATGCATGATTCCTGTTAACACTAAGATACATGGGCTACTGCCAACCTTTGAGGAGTATTATCCCCTTGGGGTTTAGGGTTTAGGCCTTGGGGTTTAAGGTTAGGGGGTTTAGGGTTTAGGGATATCACCCCCAATAATGGAGAATCAAATGGAAAAGAAAATGGAAAACTGGGATCATAGGACAGTCAAAAGTGATTAGGGTTGTGTGAGCTTTAGTCTAAACTCCTTAAATGGGCTTATATAGGGGATTACATCGGGGACTATTATAAGGGCTATTAAGGGGGATACTAGGAGTTTAGACTATAGCTCATGTGAGTAATGAGGCGTTTTGTACAATGCACACCTTGCTGCATTATGCATGCTTATGTCATTTGGTAGCCATAGACTGTGGTTTTCACGGCAGCGCGACGAATGGCCCTCCGACGGCGTCTTGCGAATAACTCCCTGCTTGATTAATTTAACCTGTTCAGAAACTGTCGGAGCTTTGGCCCTTGCAGCCTAGACCTCAAGCCTTCCACCAGGGCTCCCAGGAGAGGCACAGGTTGTACATGAGGGGAGGAGGAGAGATTTTGCCATATGCGCCCACTGCCTGGGGCCCTGGCGGATACATGTCACATAGGTGAGATATATATGTATACACACACACACGCACCTGCATTCACTCGATGTACATGTATATGTAAATCGGTATTCATATGTGTAAACAGCTGTACATCGCATACTTACATGTAACATATACATGTAACATGAGAGATAATTATGGGTGTGTATGTGCCGCCAGCAAGAACAGGAAGATAGCATGGTTGCTAGTAACTCAGAGCAATTGAAGCATTATCAATTAGAAACTATATAACCCCTATAGTTACAGTTATAGTAGTTTCCATTGTATATTTTCTTATCCCGATACAACCCCCCAATATATACCCTATAATCCCTATACATAGTTCCTATAGTCCCTATAGATTCCATATTCTTTTCCATTACCCCACAGAGTTCTGGGCTTAGGCAGCGGCACTTGGAGCAAGGCCACGTCTATGCCAAGATGCAGGACAAGCTGAAGAGCTGCTCAGGCGAACTTGTCAGCAAAACGAGCACATGGGGGGCTTCTAAATCCTAAATCCCAAACCCCAAACCACAACCGTAAGAATATAAGACCCTGGTAGGTACATGCCTGTTATGTTCCTAGCACTAAACCCTAAACCCAAACCCTACTCTATTCTTGGCGTTTTCTGTTTGAGGCTGCTGGCAGCTGCGCCAAAGCAACCCAGCGATGGCTTGCTGCAAGGGATCCTGACTTTTCTGCACCTGGCATGCTATAGCAATTCTTTAAAAGGGTTTTGGAGTTGTGGGGTTCAGGGTTTTGGGTTTTGGGCTTAGGGTTTAAGGCTCAGGGGATAGGATTTAGGGTTCTGGCTTTGGAGTTTTGAGATTTGGGTTTTGTGTATAGGGTTGCGATTTGGGATTTTGGGATTTAGGGAATAAATGGGCTTTAGCAGCGCAACCCCGAATATCAGTACCATGTTATAGTCGTGTGACAGTTCCAAAAGGCTTTTATTATAGGGGTTGGGGTAATTAGAATCCCTTGTTATTTTTGCAGCGTATGGGTTTTCGGGTTTTGGATGTAAAGTGTGGGTTGCAGAGCAGAAGCTTGGCAGGGAGCCAATCTTGAGTTTTTTCTGGTAGGGGCCCTTCCCCGGTGGATTCTGTGCTGCGGGGGATGGCCCAGAAGCCCCCAAACCCTAAAACCTACTCCCACAAGGTGGAGCCCCACCTCCCCCCAGAGTAGACATGCCCAGTATTCGATACGGAAAGAACAAATCGTGGACCGAAATATGTTGTAATACTTATCGTGGAGATACCTAAAATCAGTCATCCACTTTTGGAAACTCTTAAATGATTATGAGGCGGAGGAGGGCAATGAGTGTTACGGCCAGGAGGCAAGAATTTGATTCATAAGGTTCAACAAAACATGTCGAATCATGTAGAAGTCTACTCGCACAAGGTTTTTACGGGTACTTCCGGCGGCCGTACAGCCGTCTCTTGACGATGAACTGTTGAGAAATTATGCGGGTTTCTATTCTATTAAATACAGGTGCCTACACAGCTTCCCACAGCCTTGCAAGAAGCAACTTCAGGTAAATTCTCATATGCCCTGGACCTCAGACGATTCACCTTGAAGCACCTATACCATTATGGGCTAATCGACCCTAAATTCCCTATTAGGACCCTATTGAGGGTAGATTAAGGTACCCTTAAGGTCTATTAGCCCACAGTGGTAGTACAACGATTACTTCCACAGAGACTGCAGGAGCGAGAGTGCATCAAGTCAACTTTCTGCAGATCAAGGACAGCTACAGTTTCATAAGGGTTTGGGGTGCAGGGTTTAGGGTTTAGGCTCATAGGGAGTATTGGGTTATATTAGCTTAGTCAAAATGCTTTAAAGGGCGGATTATATAGGGGAGTATTATAGGGATTGTTAAGGGGGATACTAGGAGTTTAGACTATAGCTCGTATGGGGGGATGCAAGGCGTAGGACATACGAGAGATCAGGCAGTCCAGACTAAGCCTTCCAAACACCAAGGGCTCACACTACCACATATTACTGTCCCACACCTGGGTGGGACATGTTATATGTTCCCTAATGGCTTTTATAGGGGACCCTATATACGAATATCTTTCAAGTGGTTTTAGTGGCCAACCCAGATGAAGCCTGATGGAGCAGGAGCAAGCTGCGTGTTATCCTGCTCACTCCTGGGCTCTCCCCTGGATGACTGGTCGCTGCTGACAGATGTTTCCAGCGGCGAGGTGGCCAAGCTCAAGGCACCCTTCGTTTGGGACGCGAAATAAGAAGAGAAGGTCATGGGATGATACTGAAGAACACGCCAGAATTTCATGGGGATGGTGCAGGCAGAAGATGAAGACGATAACCGATACTTCGAGACAGGGTTACTGTTGGATGTTGTAGGATGCCTCACCTTGGGGGTCCTGTTCAAGTGATTTACAATTCAATGTCCAGAACCTCAATTGAGGCAACCCGCAAGCCCTTGACTTGATCCCAGACTCTAACCCCTAAAGCATGAGTCCATGTCCGAATGCTCCGCCCTGAGTCCCAGACCTTGAGTCCTAATCCTTAGTTGGGGGTGTCCGAATATCATGGCCATAACTCTCCTACCTTTGCCAAGACCTGCTGCTGGATCCTAGGAAGCAGCCCGTATGCAGTTTACATACAGTTCTATGTCGTCCCTGAACTCTCATTCACCCGACAATCCACGTGAATAGCTGAACCAAAGTCCTACTCTTGATGACAGTGAAAAATTCCAGACCCTTAAGCTTTAAACCGGCCTTCAAACTAAAGAGCTCTTAATTCCAAATACCACAAAACCCTAAGCCTTAAACATGTCAACGTGCACCTGCAGCTAACGGGTTTTTGCCCCAAACCAGCATGGAACCCGCAAAAAGAGAAGCCACCTGAAAGCGTTTCTGCACCAGGCCACGCTGTCCTTCCCGGGCTTGCTGCAGCTTTGCTTCGCTGCCCTGCTGGAGGTTGGAGGTGGGTTTTAGGGTGTTGGGGGTTAGGGTTGTAGGGGTTTTAGGCTTTAGGGTTTAGGGCTGTAGGGGTTTTAGAGTTTTAGGTTTTGGTGTTTTAGGATTTTGGGCTTCAGGTGTTTTAGGGTTTTGGGTTTAGCTTCAAGGTGTAGGGTTTCAAGGGTTTCGGTATTTTTGGGGCTGTGTGGGTTTTGGCGTGTTTAGAGTTTATGTAAGGCTTGTCCGGGGGAGCGGGTTACGGTGTATATGAATAAACAAATATGTATACATGAGAATATATACATATATATGTATATATGTACGTATAGGGCTGAGGATTCACGGCTGGACGTTTTTGGGGGGAGACAATTGTTGTTAATGGTTTAGGGCTTTGATTGTGTATAAGGTTCAGGGTGTTGCAGGTTGTTCGGGATTGAGGGTTGTAAAGTTTAGGGATGACTTCAGGATCTATGGCTCAGCGTCTACGCAAAAAAATGGAATTTCAAAATGCGACGATTTCTGCTATTGCCTGCCCGCTCTCCAGGTACTGGAGCGGGAGGGTACTGATGTTCCAGTTTTCTAAGCCCTAGACTTAAGCCTTCATTGGTTCAGGCGTAGGCTTAGCAGTGGGTGGCTGAGGGGTTAAGAGCTTAGGGCCTTTACTTACTGGTTCTTAGTAGGGAAGAAGGGAATATAATCCCTACACCTTTTATTCCCTACTAAGAACCAGTAAGTTTAGGGTTTGGGGCTTTCAAGGTTTAGGAGTTTTGGGATGTGAGAGTTGTTGAGGTTCCCATGCTTTGATGCGTTGTGTGAGCTACCCCTTTCTTGTATGTTATTCCAAGGTTTAATATGCTTTGTCTGATGCGAATCCCTTCTTGTTCTATCTGTTCATCCTGCTCCGGCCTACATCAGAAGACTCCCCGCAAATGCGAACATGTTTGTGTGCTTTATTGTGCTTCTCAGGGGCTGCAGCGTTTTTGCGAGGAATCTGTTCAATTGGAATCAGATATTTAATGGCGTCATTCGGATAGTGTAGGAACTAAATATACCCTAAACCCTAAACCCTAAACCGCTGCTTTTTTGGGACCCCAAGATGCGCTCATGTTGTGCGCATGGCGGCTAGTGGTTGCTTGACCTGGGCCAAGGGAATGCACGGGAGAGAGGCGCTGCTCAAGTGTCTGCTGCAGTCAAATCCTAACTGTATGAGTAAAATATAACCCCAACATATTTTGGTAGTTTCCACTTGATTTTCCATTATCCCAATGTAACCCCCCAATATACACCCTATAATCCCTATTATAGTCCCTATAATCCCTATAGTTTCCATTTTCTTTTCCATTACCCCATTATATCCCAATACAGGCTTCTTGGTTTGAACTTGAACCCTAAATCCTAAACCCTAAACCCTAACTAGCCTGGCCGGAGGCCTGGGACACGCCTCGTTTGGAACCGAAGCTGGGCTGCGTTAAAGGGTTTAGGGTTTAGGGTTTAGGGTTTTAAGGAACTTGAATTAAGTGACCAAAGTATGGGTACATAGTATAGACTTTATGGTGACTTGGGTCATTTGCTTTTAGCCGTTGTATAGCCCCGTTTCCTTTTCATGTTCCATATCCTTTGCAATTTTGCAATTCCATTGTAATCAGCATGTTGAACCCTAAGCTCCATATCCTAAGCCCGAAATCCTAACTGTAATGAGTAGTAAATATAGGCCAGATGTATTATAATACTTGCCATTCTGTTTTCCATTATCCTAAATTACACTATTTCATCTCCTAATGTAGGCCCCAACAGCAGCCCAGGATCCTATGTCTGCTTAGCGATACTTCGCTGGCCGAGCAGCGGCGCAGCCCTCTGGCTGACCCAACGAAGATATGGGCATTCCCAGAAATAGGATGAAATACTGTTGATACTAAAAATCCTGCATGACCTTAATATACTATAGTCCCATTATTCCCAAGGTATAAGGTACTTAGGGTCATGCAGGATTTCTAGTATCCACCGTAGGAGCCCACCTTTTACCGAAATGACGAGCGCACAAGCGCATGCCTGAAATATGCTTCCCTTGGATTCGGACTCACTTTTGGACCCTGACCCCAAGGATTTCAGACCTGGAACACCGAAACCTCCATATAGGTGATTCTAAAAGCTTTCCTCTCAGAATCCTCAAGACGGACCCTTAGAATCACCCTCTCCGCCACACATGTCCCTAGGGTCTCTAAGGAAGCCCCCTTACTTGAGACCATCCCTAAACCCTATTTATTCCTTTCATCCCTGTACTATATCCTAAACATGCCCCAGTATGCCTAGGATACCCCCCCCATTTGGGCTGTAGTCTAGACTCCTTAAAGTGCCATGTAGGGGATAATTTAGGTGAGTATTACAGGAGGTTTTAAGGACGATACTAGGAGTTTAGACTATAACCCCGATATTCCCCTATGTAACCACAGTTTCCATTTCGTTTTCCATGTTCTTGTCCAGTTGATTCTCCGTTATCAAAGGGGGAAAGTTGGAACATAGCCCACGTGAGCACAAGGTCACAGCAGCACTGGCTCCGAGATGATAATCCTGCAGCTCTTGCAGGCCATCACGGCTTGGTATGGATTATATAGGGTTGCATAAGGGTGCTATGCGGGTTCTATCGAGGTACTATGAGGCGTTTACATAATGCGTTCACATACAAACATATATACAGATATATATATATATGTATATGGGACACCGGGTTGAGGGTACAGGGTGGTTTCAGGGTTTAAGGTATAGGCTCTAGGTGTAGCTTTCAGAACTCAACGTATAGGTTCATGGCTCGGGTATAGTGTTCAGGTTTCGAGGTACTATGGCGATCGTACTGAGTTCACAAGATAGAGGGACATGATGACACGGATCTCCTGCAGATTGGCGAGAGGCTTACCACTGCGTTCAAGAATCTGTCGCCGATACTTCGCAGACCCCACTGTTTCCAGATGTCCTAAGCTCGGAAAGATGCCATGTAGGAGCCAACACTGGCTAGATGCCACAACATGTGATTGGAAGGAAACGCCAGAAGCCACAGATAAAAAGGATTGACCGGCTACAGGGTGAGAGACAGAGCATCAACATTTTCTGGAGAAGTCGCAAGCCATGCTTGTTGAAACCTGGGCAGATCGGCCAAACAAATAGATCACCACCCTATAGGCTAGAACGAACAGCAGTCAGACCAAGTTTGCACGGCGACTGATCGTGTACAGTAAATATGTTTCAGTTAATGCCTCCCATGGGCATCATGCATTGAGGGGTTTGGTTCAAGGTGAGAAGCGGCATTTCCCTGGATATTTCCTGTAAGCTATGTAAGCTGCACAAGCCCCTCAAGCCCAAGAAGATCTCCATGCCTTTCCTGCAGGACCTACACCCTAAACCCTAAATCCTAAAACCTAAAACCTATTACACATTCCACAGGGAAGTAGCGTGTGAGATGTTGTCAGTAGCCTTGTCAAACAGAATGACGGTGGTGGACATTGGGATAGCTCCTCAAAGTTGCCTACCAAAAGCCCAAAGGAGCTGTAGTCCAAACTCCTTAAGGGGGGGTTATATAGGGGAGTACTATAGCGGGTATTAAGGGGGATACCACGAGTTT